>APFE030208250.1:190438-236861 GCA_000404065.3 Pinus taeda
TAATTTCCATTATTTTCATAAATAAATGTGCCAAAATACCTTTTTGCCTCTTTAATGCCTTAGCCATTGCCTTTGCCAATTTCCTTAGCCATAAACAACCAGATGAACACCCCCTAGGATATCTTCCCCACCATTCAACTTGGAATATGTGTCCCATTCATCCGTGGTTATTGTTTTTAACATTTATTACATGGAATTTTCACCAGGGCTATTACAGAACCCTCCCCCTTGGGGGAACACCATCCTCGGTGTTCAATCACACATATGCCTCAGCATCCTGTTGAAAGAAGACATACTACTCATGGAGCTTTATAACCCAGCTCGATGCAGTATTTACAATGAAATATTTGTTCAAGACATAACATCATAATGACAGGACAACATACCGCATAGTGGAGCTTTATAACAAAACTCATTACAGTATTTACAATGATCATTCTTCTTAAGAAAACTCATATGACATCATAACATCATGATAACATAACCACATGATAGCATAATAACATTACACCCATAACACATAGTAGAGCTTTATAACATAGCTCGTTATGCTATTTACATCCATGCACTGGTGTACATATAAAAACATCATCAAAATATATATACCAAAACATATGCCAAATCATATACCAAACATATATCAATCATGCACTAATCATCATATAGCATATATCAAAACATCATATAGCATGTATCAACCAACATAAAGCACATATCAAATCATCATAAATCATATACTAAACCAACATAAAGAAAACACTAAACCACCATAAGAAACCACCAAACCACCATATCAAGCTGCTAATTATTGTAGTTGATTTCAACTACCCAACCGGGCATGTTCATGATTCTTGTACCCTGCACATAGCTTCGATCAGTTTTAAAATAAATTAAAATAAGTCGAACTAGCATATTTGACCAAGTCAACATGTATAAAAATATCACATCAGGTTAGCTCAAACATAACCATCAAAATCATAAATGACATGTAACCATCATAAATCAAAATCATAGATCACATGTTATCATCATGGACCAGAATCATAAATCACATGCATACTAAAACCGAAATAAAATATCGATACTTATCCTTCATCGATCCTTACTTCTACCTTGGTTCTTTCTGTAACACATTGGCTTGGTTGCCACACATGACAAACATCCAATGCCTTCTCCTCAACCATGTGCACATACGCATAGTGTGCATCACACACATATGACCACATGTGACATACAACTCCATGCAACACATGCAACTACACCTGACATACAACACATACTCCTACACCCATTGTACGACACAACCCAATACATACGCCTACATCTTGTGTATAACACAATACATGCACCTACACCTGATGTACAACCTAACACAAATATGTGTCTAGTCTGCAACACAATGAATGCATATGTCATGATACCATGACTACACAATTCACATACATAATACCACATTCCCATAACACATCATGGATGACATGCACACAATAACACACGTCTACCAGTACCATATGTACAACATGTACACAGTACCACTTATACACTGCAAAACATGTTCACAACATCACATGTACACGATGCCACCTACACAATGTGTACACAATGCCACATGTACACTACACCAATGTACAATGTGTACACAATACCACATGTACATAGTACCACACGCACGATGTGTACGTGACACCCTATGTACATAGCATCACATGCACGAAATGTACACAACACCGCATGCTCATAGCACCATATGTACAACATGTACACAGAACCACATGCTCACAGCACCACTTGTACAATCATGCACACAACACCATATGTACATAGCACCATATGTGCAACATGCACGCAACACCAAGTGTACATAGCACTGCATATCCAACATGCACAGAGCACGATATGCACACACACCGCATATACATCATGATGACAGTACAATATGTACACAATACCGCATATCCAACATGTACATAGCACCATTTATACCCAATATTGAATATGTAACATTCATACAACACCATCTGTACCATCTTGTACATAACACTGCATAAACATCATGTACACACACTATATATACACAACACTGCATGTTCACACATCATATATGAAACATGCACAACATATACAGTATATGCACAATAGTACCACACATCCAAACCACACTGTCCTTACCAAGAAACATTTCTTCCCGCGTCTTATCCATGCTTACCCTAGCATGTCGCAAACCACATTACTTTCACTTTGTTGATGTATCCTTCAACATTACCTATCATAACATAAACATAGGCATATTACAAGTATACAATACCAAATCATATCCACATGATACTAACCTCATATATTTTTCCTGACTATTCTGCCCAATTGATTCCTCATAAGACCATGAACCTCTTCAGGTTAATCTCCTACATAAGCAATCATTCCTCCACAAGAATGATCCCTGACAACCCTGTTAGATAGTAACCTAGATACATGGATACATACATACCTATATAAACATTAGCATAAAACAATCATGATTTTGTCATACAATGACATACATACATACATGTATACATATATAAACTTCAACACAATCATGATCATAAAATAATTACCAGATATCAAGGTCAAGGTTAAGAGAACTTCCTTTATTCATGCGCAACATGCATGATATTGAGAATAATAATTCCCTACATAGCCAAGGCATCTAACACCTCAGATCCATTTATTTTACCTTTTCTGGTTACCTTTCTTATGTATGCACTGCTACTATCCATTTACCACAATAGACCCAACCAATCCAAGAGACAGTCATAGTATTACCTTCCGCCGCGCTTACTCATGCACAGAGCTTCATCTAGGTCTTATATCATCGGTTGGGTTCCACACATCTCTCCCAATTTCCATCAACTTTCCTTCTTCCCAACCAATTCCCAAGACTCAAAACATAAAAGAAAAAACAATAAGCAAATAAGAAGAAGACTATAAAAACCAATCACAACATGACACTACAACAAAGTGGCATAGATATGCTCCAGACACAATTAAAATTGTAAATCAAGTGCAAAAAATGCAAAAATACCAAAAGCACAAGACTAACAATACGCACCATGACTCAGTCCCTATGGTTCCCAGGGAAAGCTCAACCCGAGTCTTCTTTAAGATTTCATAGCAATCTCTCTTGTCATGCAACTCCCTACATTATATTTCCATAAACACATAATTGTAAGTGAATATATAACATAAAAATACACGAGTTACCATATCTTGTTGTTTCAAGCACATTGCTTGCAAACAATCACATCCACGCCATCTCTCAAGGGACTCTAATCCTTTAACAGATCAACCTATAGCTAGAGACTAGCTAGTATACCTGTCAAGTACATGTCCATGAATATAACACATTTCCACATAATGTCAAACAAAATCAAGATTAAGAAGAATTCCTGCATGTAAAGAAATCATTCGTTTTGAATTAGGGTTTCCAAACATATCCAAATGAATTCTTTCCCAATTCCTTTCTTTTACCTTATTGCAAGCGAGTATTATGATGCATTGTCACATCACACAATTGTTAGTTGTATAAATACATCAATTATTACCTTGTCATGCTAATACCAAGCATCTTCCCTACAACTGCCCACAAATGTAAACCACATGTTCCAAATATCAAGAAAATCATATCTATCAATTTGAAATCAACCATTACCAAGACTAACAATCGTGTCATAACTTATAGTCAACTCATAGTCATTAGTCATAATACTACAACTATCACCTACTATACTCAAGTACATATCAACTATCTCAACACATATACATTAGTACAATCATCTTAAAACAATATCATTTGAACACATACTCATATTATGAAATTCATGAAACATTCAACCAAATTGCAAACATACCATGTTAAATAAACCAACTAGACACCAAAAATTCAAACACCAAATAGATGTCATAGTCAAACAGTCAAGCACCAAGTATACAACATAAGAAAACTCATACCTTAATTTATATCAGGGGAGGTGATCTTGTCTAAACAATAAAGCTAGGTTAGCATGATACAACTTTACAACACATTAGCCCAAGCACTCATAAGATCATGATATCCACAACAATATCTAACTAACGTGTTCACATCGTAAACTCGTACACAATTATCATTCACAGATATGCAAAGTCAATCTAGATTAGTATGACACCATCTCACAAATATGTTGGTTCATACCTGAATATCATAACGATAACCAGCTGCATAGGTCATGTCAGGTTAACACAATACATATAACATCAAGATCTTCAATGCAATGAACATAACCATCACACATATGACCAATCCAAATTACGGCATCAAGATCTCAATGAAATAACTCTAATCATCAAGTTAATAGCATATAACAACAATAAACTCTATATCATGCTCATCGACAACATAAAACTGAATCATCAAGTTAACTGTCATATAACAATCAACAAGTTAACCTATAACATACTCATCAATAACATATAGCATAATCATCGGGTTATCTAATATAAAACAACAATAGAAATGCATACAACTACAAGCTACTATCATTCTTGAGTATTCGACACATGTGCATATAACTACATTAATCAACCAATAGCTATCATGAATGTAACCATAACATCAAAAGACATGTACATAAACCTAATGTATATAAACCTAATGCATATAAAAATCCTTTACTTACATACCTGCATGTCGAACATACAATACATGTATGGCGATCTGCTCTTACCCCATAGTCCAATGTTGCAACCTCGTTATGATGATCTGCATCTCCTTCTCTATCTTAGCCAACACATCAGCATAATAACAACGAATAGCGTCATGATGACCTAAATTGCATACAATGACTTTAGAAGGCATGTTTTACCTACTATATATGCATCGACCATACATGCATAGCAACAAACATTACTCCATCGTACACATTGCCACATGCAACCAAAAGTATGAATAAGCAATGCCGAATCAACTACACCTATGCATAAATGCATGTAGTCGAACATAATCGATCAGTTCTTGTAATCAACCTACAATATTGATGCATGTAATCAAAATATTCAAAAAATGTAACCTAACATACAAGGATGTAAGTAGGTATCATGAAATCAACATTTAAGCGACATATAATTCATACACAGTCAGTCACATGTTCCAAAAATCAAGACATCGTGTCTATTAATTTGAAATCAGCATTCACTAGTATTAATAACCTATAAACATACCCCCTTACTGTTATAGACATATTTGCGCACTGCAACCCCAATATTATATGTCGATAAACCAAGGGCTCTTTAACCCTTAAAAGTGTTGTTTCATACCCTAAAGGATAATGGCCAACTGATTACATCATTCCCCAGAAGTTCCACCTGAAAAACCACTCAGAACTGGCCAAAACTAGACCATACTGACTGCTCCACTATCAAGGTGCGATGCACACTGACTGCTACACTAGCCAGGTGTGATGCATACTGAAGAAGCCTTCTGTGGGGTGTAATGAGTGAGCATGGACAAATGTCTGAGATAGTTTGCTAAGTGGATGCTCATGGAATCTTCTAGAAACTTCTCCTGTGACACTTGCCTCTCTGAATTCGCCCAGGGATGAGTAAGAGATCCAAGAAATCTCCAACGGGAACCAAGAACTACAAGAGGAATGACACTAATCAAAAACCTAGATATGACTCACACCCTTGAAGACATCTATAAATGGATCCCTCATTCGAGAGATCTAGAGGCTGGAATTTTGTAATTTGTAAGGAAGTGTTGATAGTTTGTCTTTGGGAAAGAGCGTTGTATTGTTGGGTGATCTTTCTTTTCATGAGGTAAAGAGGGCTTTGATGCTGGGAGGATGATGCTGGATCAGATAGCTGGGTTGTAATTCTCCCTTCTACTTTAATAAATTTCTTTGAGTTTTCCTCCATACAATCGTGTATTTGTGAAAGTTATTATTTGTGAATGTTATTGTATGTTCAATGTATTTCTAATTCTGCATTGTTTATGATATAATAGATCGAGATGCTTTGATGGTGCTTTGTTACTTTGTTTTTACAGGTATTCTCTAAGTAGGACAAGTAGGAGAGGAGTTGCAAGCTCTATCAAGGGGGAGGGATATCAAGCAAGGAGTCAAGCGGAAGATCTAGGTTGGTTCCTTTGCTTTTCTCTTATCTATCATACATAGAGGAAATCCCAAATTGCTTTGATTATTTGTTTGCTAGGATAGCTACCAATCCTAGAGGGCTAGCAGATCGAAAAGACACTAGTTTTCCTGGAAACAAAATGGTGACTCCACTGGGGACCGAATAGTTTGTTTGTTTGTTGTTGATTGTTTGTTTTATAAGCTATAGACGGAGCCTGAAGTTAGCCAAATAGCCTTCGAATTTCTCTTGCTCTACAATTGCAAAGTAGATGAATGCTGCTTCAGTCAATCTCCAGTTTGGTTTATGAGGTAAACATTTGACTTACAAACATTCTAGATGCCCTTTTGGTAGCTCAATAACCTCCCAAGATCATACCCCTATGCTTTTCTCTTTACTGTCCATAATAGCTCAGCTTAACTCACTGAAATTAGCTGCAAATTTGAGCCAAAACCCATCTCAGTTGCGTTCCCTGGCCCATCGCACTGTCTGTCACTGGAAGCCAGTATGCATCACACTTCCCAAGTGTAGCAAGTGAGATGCAACCCTATTTTTGTGTAGCACAGGTGCGATCACTGAGTAATCCTATTTCTCTCCTTAAAATTTGGGGTTTTTGTCCTTGTTTTCAGCTCTGTTTAATTGGTTTTTGCTACTTATGAACAGTATCTCATTGCTAAAGCCTCCTTGCATTAAATAGACCAACCTGCATTGACTAGGATTAGTAAATTCTTTTATGTATTTGTCCATCATTTACGATCCTTTGTCGAAAAGTTGCTTGAATCGATCTGTCGTCTTGGTACAAAAGTGTCATAACTGTCATTTTGTGTCAAAAAGAGGAGCGTCGTAAAGTCTTCCTTCTCTAAATAGTCGATTGAACTTTTTGTCATGTATTTGATTTTATTTGTTGATATTTAAACTGTCAAAAGCATCTTCTATTCGAAATTGAAAAGTGTCGTTTAAGTCTTCCTTTCATTTTGAAAAGGAAATTGTCGAAATGTCGCTTTGAAGAAAATATTTCAGATCTATACTCAGTTTTCCTTTTTGGCATTTTTCACATTGAAGGGAACAAAAAACAAATACATGCATTTGCATTTGCATTTAGACTGTGCGAAAAATGATTTAGGAAGAGTGCATTTAGTGTGTGCTCTTTGCTCTTTGTTTGAAAGAATCATAATCTTCTTTGCTTAGTAGCTAGGATTTTCATTGCTAAATATAAACAACGATTGCTTATCATTTTAGAATGCATATTTAGGAATTTTACATCTACATCATGCGGTGAACCTTGAAAGGCAAACTTCTAAACAAGATCAACTCTAAAATAAATTTCAATGAACTTAACAATGCTTTGGAACCTAACGCAACACATCTAGAGGTCTAGGCTAGAGATGTGTTTCGGCGTCATAAAATCTAGTAACTATCGTTTTCATCAAAGGTTGGGTGATTCCTCCTCTTTGATTTTACAAGTGCTAGCATGGACTTGTGCTCCCTGTACCATCAAGTATATATTGGGAGACCACAATAGGCTTATACCCTTTATCCATAGGAAGTCGTGTCTGCCGCCCTATTGATCGCAATGCACTGAACACAACATTCGGGAAGATTGACTGTTGTACATAAGTCCTTGGTAATTTCTCTTTAATTTATCACCAAGGTGTATATTGTAGTTCTGTGATTGGTTTGATAATCCCTCTATCTAGATTTCTAGAGTAGTCACATTCGTTCCTTTTCGACTCCTTAAAAGAAAAGGTCCATCTGAGCACTTGTCACTTCAGGGTCATTAAGAATCGAAGGGGACTAGAGTCATCTTTAGCTTTTTCTCGACTCTTAAAAATTGAAAAAGCAAAGTTGTGTCAAAGCGTCATTAAAATTTATTTAATTTAGAATAACATCATTTTCCCTTCCATTTTGAGTTGATCAAGTAATCCACAATCGTGGAAGAAAGTCAATCAAATCCCTGTCGTTCACGGAGACTAGCGAGACAACCGTCTTTGACTCTGGAAACGAAACCATCCCAGGCAAAACGGTCTCGTTTAACTCTGTCCAATTCTCTTGGTTTATTTGAAACTTTTGTTTCAATATCGTTAGAGACTATAGTTACTCTGATCATTTCTCATACATTTGCCTTTACAGAAGAAGTTCCACAGTTATAAGAGGACATTAGAATTGATCCTAGTGTAACAGTAGACACTTCTATACCTGAAACAACTCCATTTAGAGCTGATCCAGAGACTGAAATTCACTTACCTGAACATCTAGAAGTTGAGTTCCAGAATTCAGAAGGTGTCACCCGTCCAGTGTCTGTTACTGCAGAAGCTATACCTTCTTTGGCTCTAGAAATATTTTATGGACCTGACGGTCTACCTCTTCCACCTAGACTGATTACTATAGAGGAGATAGTAGAGGATCTTCCATCCAGTACTCCATTACATTTTGGAACTGGGATCCACTTATATCCTTCTACCCCTGAAGTTAGTTCTTTAAATCATCCTTCATCAAAAGTTCCTGCCGAATCGCTAGGAAATATTTTGGACAGACTAAATATGTCTGAAAAACCATCAACATCTAGGAATATGTCACCAAATATAGCTACAAGAGAACTTCCTACTACCATTACTACAATGTTTGCTGGTATACCATCTGTCCCAACTAGTTATCAATCATTAGTTGGAGTCCACTGAGGGACTGTCTTGATAGCATGGTTTGTTCCTATTTGTTCATCTTGAATTCAATCTGGTATTTCTTATGTTGAAACTCAACAAATTGATCCTGCATGCCAGTATCAATTTGGGCAGACTAGTCTTCAAAGTCTGATATATCCTTTGAACACTGGATTTCCGCCATATGGAGGGCAGTATGCTTTTCCGTTGTTCCCTCTTGGAGAACAACCATATGAGAGTTCACAACAAAATTCAGGTTAAACTAGAATTACATCCAGTGGTTGGGTACCAATACTGCCTCAACAACCAAGGGTTGTATATTCAATGCAACTAGGCCAACCTGTGTCAAATATCCCCACTACACCTGCTATTGTGACTGTCTCGCAAGTACAAGCACTGCCTATTGTATGTCAACCTCAAGTCTCTCAGGTTGCAATACAACAACCTCTTGTCTCTACGGCTCAATCACAACCTCAGGTTAGTGCTTCCTTACCTAGAACGACTCAGGCTCAAACGGGTACTATCAGTCTACATCTTGGTCAATCATCCAGTATTGGGCAACAACCAATGGTCCAATAACCATGGCTAGTACAATATCAACAACCGCAATTCCAACAAGCTTACCGAGGACCTGAGCAACAAGGCTTTGTAGGTAATGGACAACTGCATTTTCAAAACGGTTATCAACAGCCATACTATAATGGTTATGTCCAACAACCTTATCAAAGTTACCAGCATCAGATACATTATGCTGGTATGCAAAGACCAACTACTCAGGCGATCCCATCTTATCCTGGGTATGCTTCACCAAACTTGAATCAACAATTGCCTTTTGTAGTGACTCTAGAATTACCATATTTGAACTGCCTGACAAATGATCCAATTACATATGCCCCTTGGTGGCTAGTGATTTCTCATAAAATTCCCTACGATATTCCTAAATTCAATGGAAATCCAAGTGAAGATCCATCGAATCACGTAATGACTTTTCATTTGTGGTGGTCATCCAACACCCTAAATGATGATTCGATTAGGCTTCACCTTTTTCAAAGAATGCTTACTGGTCCGGTAGCGAAATGGTATATTGAATTGCCTAGAGCTTCATTTGACAACTCCAGTGCCCTTGCCACTACTTTTCTAACCCACTTTCAATTACCCATAAGGTACGAAATGCAGACAAAACTCCTTACCAACTTTCAACACACAACAACCACTCACATATCTGATCATATTCATGAGTGGCGACGTCGTCATCGAATGGTAAAGACGTATGTTCCTGATGAGCTTCTAGCTGAGTGGTTTATTAAGTCATTATTGCCTTCTATTACTGAGGATGTGGCGAAGGGAGGAGTTGTCACTGAAGAGAAAGTCATTGCTCATGCACAATATTTAGATTTAATCTATACTCAGTCTAGCATGCTCTACGACAAAATTCCTGATGCTCCTAGACTAGAATTTTCTGTTCCTCCCCATCCTAAATCGAACAGGGACTCTCACGCCGGTGATAGCGTGATCAGTACCTCAAGCATGCAAACTGCAAAGGCTCCATCTGGTAAAGCCCTTGTAGTCTCTAGTCAAAAAGCAAATGATGAACCTCTTGCTTCGGAGATTAATGCCATGTCATCTGACAAGCGAAAAAATCCAAAGCAACCAGGGGGCAAGAAAAAATCAAAAAATAATAAGAAGAAACAAGAGAATTCAACTCCTGAAACATATTCTAAGAACCCTCCTGGGCAAAAGAAACATCGTGATCCATGTCAAATTTACAATGAGGACCATTTCACGGAAAATTGTCCACATTGAGCTGAAGTTACGAAATTTTTAAAAACTTCAACTACCTTAGCGGTGTTGATAGAAACTAACCTGGTTGCTATTGATCAGGCTTCCACATCCCAAGTTCTTATGCTATCCATCTCGAAACAGCAAAATGATGCTTTGATATCGACAAGGAATAAAGAATATGGGAATCCACAGTCGTCGAACAACAAGGCTACAGATCAACCCAGTAGTTCGACAACAACTTCTCCAGAAATTGTTCCTCCCATCATTCCTGAATTAAATATAAATCCATCAAAGGGAGTAGTACATAAATCGACATTTAATCCTCGTGCTCGAGCAGCACAGAATTACAATATAGTGGAGGATCTGGCTCAATCGCCATCCGCTATGTCGACACTCAAAGTACTGCAGAATTGCCCCTCCCAAAAGCAGGCTTTGTTATCAGTAATAGGTGGGATTGATCCAGTAGATTCCAATCTTGTGGCCTTTAACCATAAAGGATACAAACCTCAGTTACCAGCCCAACTCACTTTCCTTATACAGGTAAAAGACCTCAATAAAACTGTTCATCGAACAATCATTAATGAGGGGGCATCTACCTGTATTATGTCAATGAGTTGTTCAAAAGATTTAGGTTCACCACCTTTTTCGCAATCATCAACGACATTAAAAGAATTTGATGGAAGAAAATACACACCGTATGGGATCTTAAGTAACTTGCAAGTTGAACTGGGGGGCAAGACAGTAGAAATTGAAGTCGAGGTAATTGATGGAAACCTTGACTACAATATCTTACTGGAAAGGCCCTGGCTTTATGCTATGGTTGCTATTGTGTCTACATATTTTAGAAAGATTGCATTTCCCTTCCAAGGTGGAATTACAATAGTTGACCAACTAACTTTTTTCCCCAATAATTCACAAGCTACTGGAAGCATTCCATTGATCCATGGAAGTTCTCAATTGCTTCAAAATGTCGGAGTAGGTCTCCTAAAAGACCCTTCCTTAATGGGTACTTTTGCCCTCCCGCCTCCAAGTAATCTGGCGGAAGTGGCCACAGTGGAAACCTGTCATATGATATCTTCTACATCATCAAAGATTAAGAAGATATCTCACCATTTTGATAGTGTGGATCATCGCGAGGTTTTTCCCCCAAGCCCCATAGAATCTTTGTAGCAATCAATTTTCTGGGCCTGGGTGGTGAACCCAAATCAACACTCAGCAAGTGCTTGGATAGATAGGTCTCTAGAGTATGGTACCTCTTCCGATCCTTGGTCTCCTGTACATTCTACAGACGAAGGAATCATTCATTCAATGATGATAGGAAAGATGATGTGGGAAGATTACCACCATTGTTCCCACCTTCAAGGTAACAAAGAATATTATTCAAATGTCCTTAATCATCCTTCAGTTTTTTATTTTTTATCAAATACTGTAAATACAGTGGATTCTGAGAGAAATCTGTCCAATATTGAAGAAACTGTCGTAATAAATGTCTCGACCAAACCTAATGTTGTAGAGAATATTCTCGACCGTTAGGGATCCTTCCTAAGTTACCGATTACTTTGAGAAGGAAAATCGTTCATCTGAACGTGATGGTAGTCCAAGGATCGTTAGATTACAATCTACTCCATGGACATGACTATGTTTACAACATGGAAGCTATTATCTCAACACTCTTTCGAGTGATGTGTTTCCCGCATGAAGGCAATATTTTCACTGTTGACCAGCTTTCATTTCCTAGTTCAAATAGAGCTTCAAGTCAAACATCATCCCTAAATGGTCTTTTTGCATCAAGAGTGTCTCTTCAACCTTCATTCCGTCCACCTAATTACCGCGAGTAGTCTGGTGAACGTAACAAAGCTTAGGGGGCATGCACCCATGTCCATTTGGTGGATGAACCTAGCTAAAAAGATATGAATTTCCCTATAATTTAAGTGATTGGTCTGAGACAATACTCGCCTTTGTCTGTTTCGCAGACAGAGCCAAGGAAGTGTTTTGTCTAACCACTGACTAAAACCATCCTACTTAACCACAGTGATTTCCATATGGTTACTGGAAACTCTCCTTTTCTCGATGCCTGGGGGCATGCAAATCTTTTTATGCAAGCTAAAAATGACCAATTTCATTTTTTATCTTTTTAGCGTTTTTTCTAGCTTTTTAGCTTTTTAGTTTTGGCATTTCTAGCTTACATAAAAAGAAAAATGATCAATGTTTCTGCAAGGTTCAAGCTCGTTAAAAAGTAAACCTACCACTGAGCATATGTTCCCCCAGAGTTCAAGCTCGTTAAAAAATGAACCCACCTTCGGTAAATAACCTTTGTGATTGCCATTCTATCTGCCTTTTGAACCTTGGTTGTGTTCCTGCCATCACCTCCATTCTTTTGGTTGATCATACGCTTCCACTTGATTTTTTACCTTTTTGAGGAACAGTTGCAATGAGTGGTCCTATTACCCACCCTCTTCACATCACCATGTTTTGAGAAGTTCCAAGATTACCCGGAACCAGTTGCTACCCTAAACGCCACTCGTTCCTAAAAAATGAGTCTCATTTAAACTCTTTTTAGACTTGCTAAATATGAAAGGATTGTCGAGAAATTGGCCTCTCCAGCTCCGTAAAGTGATTGGAAGTTCCATCCCTCCTATATATTTTAATCCTTTTCGGACCTGAGGGATTATCTCACGAAAAATTTCGAGCGCTTGTCTTTTTTGGCTCACTAAAGTGATCGGAAAAGTCATCCCTTTCATATTATTTTATCTTTTTTCGGACTTAAGGGATTATGCTACGAAAAAGAACTGCTGGAGTTTCATTTTTGTCCCTTTTCAAACTCTCTAAACATGAAAAGGACTGAGTTATCCTTGTCATTAAACTCTTTAAAACAATAGCGCAAACTTGTCCACCCAGACAAAAATGAGTTTCACTGTCGCTAGGCTCGCTAAAACATAGCGACAAGTTTCCCTGAAGGGCAAATTATAGAACAAGCATATGTTATCCTCCTCAAGCTTTACAAAAATAAAGAGGTATTGGTCAGCAATGACTGGGGAAAAAGGGAAGAAAACTTGAAGAACTTTATTTGTAGCAGGTCGCTCTTAAACATGACACTTTCACTCCATCACCATGATTGAGTCAAGTTGGGTTATTCCGTTCATCGGTCATATCACCATTGGTCCTCCATACCATCCATCTTTTGGGGTTAAAACTACCAATCCATCTCAGTGTCACCGATATGTTCAAGAGAAGTCATTCAGAGAATTCACTATCCAGTTAATGCCTCATCCACTGCAATACCTTCACCTTCCATTTTTCATGACCGCCATTCCTGAACCATGTATCATCAGATCGTTTTCACCTCCAGAAAAACATTTGCTTCGTTTTGTGTCGAAGATGTGGGATACATTAAGGCCCTCCTATGACGGGTCACTTCTTGTCGACATCAACTCATCATCCAAGAAGTTGACTTAGAAACAACCCTTTCAGTACTTTGAAGCTTGCATGCTTCAGTGGCAAGTTTCTCACTTCCGGCGACAGGTTTACATCAATGGCCTTCGACCGAAAGGTTTTACGTGGTGTTTGACATCAGATCATATATTCACATGACATGAATTGTACTATAGTATCTTGAGGGTCATTATCATTATTGGTGATTCCTCTTGCATCTGTTAACAACTTACATTATTGGCTAGTAATCAGGCGATGTGTATCCATGTTCAACTTCAAGACATCTTTTCACATGGATCGACTTGTACATCGGACGAATATTGAACGAGTTTGAAGACCCTAGATCTAGTTTTGTCCATCCGGGCTGCAATATATTCAGGAATATAAATATGTCAAATGTACACAGATGCTGCATAGATGATCATCCAAGCTAAAGGATGCCGACTCTCCATATGAAGAATCACCAGTCTACAACTGCAGACAGTTATCTATTCTATGTACATGAAAATGAATTTATAAAGCTGAGCATGGGAATGCCCACCTCAGCTAGATCATGAAAATAATATGATGTTGATGTATTTTATTGTATCTTATATAGGTCACCTTCCAGTTCGAATACCTCAAATCCTCATGATAAAGCATTTCACCTGACATCAGAAGATTTACGACTTCATGCTTTAGGGGGAAACTGTTATAAACATATTTTGGCATTGCAACCCCAATATTATATGTCAATAAACCAAGGGATCTTTAACCCCTAAAAGTGGTGTTTCATACCCGAAAGGATCATGGTCAACTGATTACATCATTCCCCAGAAGTTCCACCTGAAAAACCACTCAGAACTGGCCAAAACTGGACCATACTGACTGCTCCACTGTCAGGGTGCGATGCATACTAACTGCTACACTAGCCAGGTGCAATGCATACTAAATAAGCCTTTTGTGGGGTGCGATGAGTGAGAATGGACAAATGTCTAAGACATTTTTCTAAGTGGATTCTCATGGAATCTTCTAGAAACTTCTCCTATGACACTTGCCTCTCTGAATTTTCCCAGGGATGAGTAAGAGATCCAAGAAATCTCCAAGTTGAACCAAGAACTACCAGTGGAATGACACTAATGAAAAACCCAGAGATGACTCACACCCTTGTAGACATCTATAAATGGATCCCTCATCTGAGAGATCTAGAGGCTGGAATTTTGTAATTTGTAAGGAAGTGCTGATAGTTCGTCTTTGAGAAAGAGCATTGTATTGTTGGGTGATCTTGCTTTTCATGAGGTGAAGAGGACTTTGATGCTGGGAGGATGATGTTGGATCAGACAGCTAGGTTGTAATTCTCCCTTCTATTTTAATAAAGTTCTTTGAGTTTTCCTCCATGCAATCGTGTATTTGTGAAAGTTGTCATTTGTGAATGTTATTGTATGTTCAATGTATTTCTGATTCTGCATTGTTTAAGATATAATAGATCGAGATGCTTTGATGGTGTTTTGTTACTTTGTTTCTATAGGTATTCTCTAAGCGAGACAAGTAGGAGAGGAGTTGCAAGCTCTATCAAGGGGGAGGGAAATCAAGCAAGGAGTCAAGCAGAAGATCCAAGTTGGTTCCTTTGCTTCTCTTTTATCTATCATACATAGAGGAAATCCCAAATTGCTTTGATTGTTTGTTTGCTGGGATAGCTACCAATCCTAGATGGCTAGCAGATCGAAAAGACACTAGTTTTCCTGGAAACACTTACTATCCATGGTCCACACTAAGGTAGAAGGAGGAAGCTACTATAATGGTCTAATCTCCAATGTCCCATTATGGAAATGGGATCTCGAAAGCTCTACTAAATTTAACCATACTTGAAAAGAAATTGATTTTTATTTCTCATACATTTATATGATACTAAGTAAAAAACATTGCACTTATTCCACTTGTAACATAATAACTAAAAACATGCCACTTTTCCATTTCCTTATATGCAACTTTTCAAATTCCTTGCATGAAACCTTTAAAATTCCCTACATGCAACTCTTCAAATTATTTTCATGCAAATAGGCATAGATCAGTTACATCCATATTATCATACTACAATACTATCCTAACTAAAAATTAACATTTTCTTCAAATAATTACCATACTTTTACATTTTTGTGCAAACAACTACTATACTATTACATTTGCAAGTAAGCATTTATTCAAACACTTTACATGCAAACTAATATAGAAAACTATTTGCATACAAGTAAGAATATATCAACTACAGAAATACTATTACACATCAATACTATCCCCAACCACAAACAACTTGGGGCATTTTATCAAACAGTTTGTATGCAATTAATCATTGAACCATTTAAGCATTTCATCAAACACTTTGCATGCAAACTAATATAGTGAATGATTAAATTCATATATCTTAAACTGTAGTAGTACAAGTTATGGAAACTGAACCATATGATTAGTTTAATTATCCCTCACTATGGTTCAAGTTTCAGCTTCTGAGATTTCATAGATGAAACGTTATAACAAAAATACCAACACAATTCTATTTGGTGCACAATTCTAGGAATATCCAGAAAGCTCGATTTACGCTGGTCATATCTCCTAAAATATAGCGAACAAATGTCTGAAATTTTTATCACAATATAAGCAGGATTTTCTCTCATTGTGGAAAGCATTTCAACTCCTGAGCGTGCCCATAATAAACATTATAACAAAAATGTCAGCGTGACCTGTTTGAGACCTAATTTTAGGAGCATTCAGAAGGCTCGAATCCCTCTTCTCATATCTCCTAAAATATTGCAACCCAATATCTGAAATGTCTACCACATAATGATTGGTATTTCCCCTCATGTGGATGATTTTTAAGCTTCTAAAAGCCTACAAAAGAAACGTTATTGCAGAAATGCCAAAGTGGCCTGTTTAAAGGTGCATTCAGGAAGGTCATCTTCCTTAGATCATAATTCCTAAGGTATTGTGAACCAATATCTGAACTTTTTACCAAATTATCAATGGGATTTACCTTCAGTATGGACAAATTTTTGACTTCTAATATTCCATAGAAGAAAAGTTATGACAGATATGATAGAAAGGCCTAAAATTTAACCTTTGTTCTTCATTTCACCTATGATAGAGCCCATCCAATCCAAGTGTTTGAACCATGCCCTAATACCACTCTGTAACAACCTCCGAGGTAAATGTGCATATAAACAGCATAATAGGAAGAAAAATACAATAACCATATCGGTCATCAAAATCCACATATACATCAGTACATTTGCACATGAAAATCAAGAGAATGGATTTTTTTTTCATTAATAAATGCAATGAACCAACCGAAGATGGGACTACCATGTTCCACCTGACCATAGATTGGCTAAGCCAAGTCTCTCTTCAACCAAAGATCCCTATGCCATATTTCAAGCATGAATGTGGGATCTCATAGAACACATCAATCAAAACTCATCTAGGGCTTCTAGAGGCCACCCACCTCAACCCATCAAATAGTGATTCCACCTCACAGTAGAACATCAACAAAAACCATCATCAGATTGGTCTCCATCCAATCCTTCTAGGGCTTCCAGAACTAGTAACTCAACCCACAACTTATACAGGGATTCCAGAGCGTGTGTCCAACGAAGGCTTCCAGAACTAGTAACTCAAACCACTATACAGGGCTTCTAGAGCGTTTGTCCAACCAAGGCTTCCAGGGCTAGTAACTCAACCAACCAAGGGCTTCCAGAGCGTTTTTCCAACCAAGGCTTACAATACTAGTAACTCAACCCAAGCTGTTACAGGGCTTCTAGAGTGTTTGTTGAACCAGGGCTTCCAGGACTAGTAACTCAACCCAAGATGTTACAGGGCTTCTAGAGTGTTTGTTCAACCAAGGCTTCCAAGACTAATAACTCAACCCAATCTAAGGAAACATGAGAACCAACAAAAACAAAGCAATGAAAGTAAACCCACAATCACCATGGCTATCTAGGAAATGGCAAGGCTAGGCAATCCACTATCGATCCAGGAAATCCTCCATGCCAATGATAGATCACAACCAAGAAACCACATGCATGTGCCATGCATGCCAAAACTAGTGAACAAGTCATACATGCAACTAAATACTTGCAAGGAAATCTGATGTAGTTGTTGATATCGACGCCTTCTTTCTCTTTCTTGTTCTTCCTCTGCCTTCTTGCTCCAAGAATCCAAGTATGCCACACCCTCCAAGAGTGTTCCAAGAAAACTCTAAGCCTCCAAGAGTATGAGAGAGAGAGAGAGAATAATGAGAGAGCTCGAAAACTGAACTCACCAAGTCTTGCCCACTGATCCTCATAAGCCTTTTTATTAATGAGGCCTCTATTTTCTTCATTTTCCATTATTTTCCTTCAATTTGCAAAATGTGACCTTTCACCTTCCTTTTCTCATAATTTCCATTATTTTCATAAATAAATGTGCTAAAATAGCTTTTTTCCTCTTTAATGCCTTAGCCATTGCCTTTGCCAATTTCCTTAGCCATAAACAACTAGATGAACACCCCCTAGGATGTCTTCCACACCATTCATCTTGGAATACGTGTCCCAGTCATCTGTGGTTATTCTTTTTAACATTTATTACATGGAATTTTCACCAGGATTGTTACATTGTTGTAGTCGAGGCAAGACATGGTTGGGTTCCCAAGTCCCAAAAAAAGTAAGGGTAGTTGTGAGGGAATTATAGCTAAGGAGTGTCAGGGTGTGCCAAGGAATGAAAAGGCATGCTAACACATGACAAACATTGCCAATGCATGTTGAGGAATGTTAGAGAGTGTTAGGGCATCACAAGGGAGAACTAGCTCAAAATACATGGGAATGAACAAATAAGTGTGTGTGCCAAGGAGTGTTAATGAATTCCAGGTGTCTCAAGGAAAAAATGTGTTAGGAGAAGTTCAAAATAGGAATTGTAGTAGGCATGCATATGGTTATAATTATAAGGGGTTGGTCAAAGCTTTGGGTTGGGCACAACAATATTTTTCCAATGACTTGGTTGGGTTTCCAAGTCGCAAAAATAGTAAAGCTATCTATGAGGCATGACAATTAGGGAGTGCGAAGGTGTGACAGGGAATCCCAGGAATACTAACACATGCTAGAGAATCCCAAGGAATGGTAGGCATGCTAAGACAAGCCAAATGCTAAGGCATGCCAAGATGTGTCAGGTGCTAGGGTGTGGCGCAAATGCATGCTAGGGAGTGCTAGGGCCAAGTGCCAAGGAAACACAAGGGAACACAAGTTTCAAATTCATGGAAATGATGTGTTAGCGAGTTTTAGGTGTGCTAAGGAGGGAGTGACAGAGTATGCTATGCAGTGCCATGGCATGTTAGAGTGCTAGGGAAGAATAACAAGATGTGACAAGCGCCAAGGTGTGCTAATGAATGTTAAGGAGTGTTAGTTAGTGTTAGGGAAACATAAGGGAGCACTAGGTCAAAATGCATGGAAATGAATGAATAAGAGTGTGTGCCAGGGAGTGTCAGTGAGTTCAAAGTGTGTTATGGAGAGAGTGACATGGTATGCTAGGCTACGTTAAGTCATGCTATATTGCTAGGGTGACATGTAGCCAAGATGTGTCAGGTATGAGGGTGTGTCCAAATGTGCTAGGAAGTGTTAGGGAGTTCCATGGAAACACAAGGGAGCACTAGGTCAAATTAATGGATGCAAATGAACAAATAAGAGTTTGTGACAGGAAGTGTCAATGAGTTACAAGTGTGCTGAGGAAGTAGCAAGGTATGGTAGGCAGTGATAAGGCATGCTAGAGGCAAGGGAGACATGGTAAGATGTGCTAGGTGCTAGGGTGTGCCAATGCATTCCGGGGAGTGTTATGGAGTGCCAAGGAAACAAAAGGGATCACTAGTTTCAAATACATGGAAATCAATGAAAAAGAATGTGTGACAGGGAGTGTTAGTGAGTTCTAGGTGTGGTAAGGAGGGAGTGACAAGATATGTTAGGTAGTTCCAAGGAATGCTAGAGTGCCAGGGAAACATGCCAAGATGTGTCAGGTGTTGGGGTGTGTTAATGCATGTCAACAAATGTTAGGGAGTTCCACAGAAATAGAAGGGATCAGAACTAGTTCAAAATGTATGGAAATGAACAGATAATTGTGTGTGATAGGGAGTGTCATTAAGTTCCAAATGTTCTAAGGAGGGATTGACAAGGTTATATGTTAGGCATGCTAGAGTTCCAGGGCATGTTAGGAAGTGTTAGGGTGTACTAGGGAGTGAAAATCACATCAATAAATGTAGGGGATGATAACACACACCACATAGTGCTAAGGGATTGTTAGACGTGCCGGGTGTTATGGCATGTCAAGATGTAAACTGTGTTGTTTAGTTGTTTTATGGTCATGGTTAGACGTGAGCCTTGACTTGGTAACTTGTTAAGTGGGGTGAGTTGAGATTGGACATGAGTAGCCTAGTATGTGTTATAGGTAGCTCTTAGGTGAACAAGGCATAGTCTGGTTGTTGTAACTATAACTTGGTTAACTTGTTGTAGTGGAAGCAGGACTTGGTTGGGTTTCCAAGTCTAAAAAATAGTAGGGGAAGTTGTGAGGGCATGATAGCTAAGGAGTTCCAGGGCATGCCAATGAATGAAAAGGCGTGCTAACACATGGCAAACAATGTCAATGGATGTTGAGGAGTGTTAGGGAGTGTCAGGAGAAGACAAGGGAAAACTAGGTCAAAATGCTTAGAAATGAATGAATAAGAGTGTGTGCCAAGGAGTGTGAGTGAATTCCAGGTGTCCCAGGGATGAAGTGTTTTAGGAGAAGTTTAGAATAGTACTTACAAGATGCAATCCTATGGCTGTGATAAGTCATGGAAAAAGAAATTTTAGAGACAGTGAGACTTTGGGTTGGGCACAATATTGTTTTGTTAATGAATTGGCTGGGTTCCCAAGTCACAAAAAAAGTAAGGCTATCTATGAGGGCATGAAAACTAGGGAGTGCCAAGGTGTTGTACGGAATGTAAGGTTCCCAAGTCATGGAAAAATATAATGCTAATTATGAGGACATGGCCACCAAGGTATGTTAGGGAATTCTAGGGCATGCTAACATGTGCTAGATAGTGCAAAGACATGTCAAACAAGCTAAGATGTGCCAAGTGCTAAGGCATGTCAAGATGTGCAAGGGTGTGACAATGCATGCCAGGGACTGTCAAGGAAACAAAAGGGAGAAACAAGCTAAACTACAAGGAAATTAACACATAATAGGGTTAATAAGTCTTCAGTTTACCTTTTCCATGAGGGGCATGCTAGGCACACAAACATTGGATGCCAATAGGTTCCAAGTGCCAAGTGTCAGTGCATTCTAAGTTCCAAATCTTCCTCCATTGCTTCTCATCTACTTTCCAATAATTGATCTCAAATAACTTTAATATTAAACCATGCCAAGGCATACCAAGTCATCTCAATGCATGCCAAACATTCTAAGACTTGGCAAGTGCCAACACGTGCCAAGTGCCAATGTGTGTCAAGGAGTGTGATGTATGTTATGAAGTGGAAAAGCATTTCGAAGAGTCCCAAGGTATGCTAGAGAGTGCCAATGCATGCTGAGGAGTGTTAGGGAGTAATGGGATAACACAAGGGAGCACTAGGTCAAAATTCATGGAAGCGAATGAATATGAGGGTGTGTTAGGGAGTGTCAATGAGTGTTATTTGTCATGCCAAGGAGGGAGTGACAAGGTATGTTAAGCACTGGTAATGCATGCCAGGAAATATTAGGGCATGCTAAGAAGTGTTATAGTTTGCTAGTTCTAGGGTGTGCTAACATGTGCCAAATAGTGTAGAGGCATGCCAAGGCATGCTAGGTGCTAAGACATTCTAGGATGTGTAGGTGCGAGAGTATGCCAATATGCGTCAAGGAGTTTCAAGGAAACAAAAGGAATAATCAAGCTAAAATTCAAGGAAATGAACACATAAGAGGGTTAATAAGCCAAGAATTTATCTTTTTCAAAAGGGACATGCAAGGCACACTAATAATAGGTTTCACTACATTCCAAGTGCCAATGTGTCCCAAGTGTTAATGTATGTAAATGCAATATTATGCCAGAGTGTTCCAGGGCATGTTAGGGACTACAGGGCATCGTAGCACATGCTAGGGGAGTGCTATGTTATGCTAGGGCATGCCATCATGTACTTGGGTTTCCTATTCATGGAAATATGTTCTATGTACAAAGATGTTCCAAGATATGCGAGGTGCCAAGGAATGTTAGTGTGTGCCAAAGAATTTTAAGGTGTGCCATGAGTGTTGAGGAGTGCTAGGTCTCTCTCATTAATAGAATTGACAGAGCTTGATTATGTATTAAATACTATAGTTCCTACACACACTAGTGGAACTTTATATAAAGGGAATTTTCTAGATAATAAAACTAATAGAGATGAATCATGTGTTGACTCATAGGAAAACTATATTCTTATTACTTGAGGTAAATGATATGAACAAGAAATTGACTGACTCTAACCACTATGGCCTTGGACACATAATGAAAAGAACTCCACAACAATGGTCTTAAATCGTTATCGTTTGACAAAAAATATAGTAACAGGTACATAGCATGATCAAAAACTCATTGGAATGATCAATGATGACGGGCATTTTTTGACCGTCACCAAAAGTAACCAAACATAGAATTGGTGAGGGTCAATAAAATATCGTCACTAGAAGTGTCACCAAAGAGAGAAATAGTGATGGGCCTTTAACGACCGTCACCAAAACTGTCAGCAAAGAGAGAATTAGTGATGGGCTTTGAACGACCCTCACTAAAAGTGTCATTGAAAATGGATTTGGTGACAAAATTTAAAGGACCATCACTATATACACTTACAACAATGCTTTTTTAAGGATCGTCACCATATGTGACATTGGTGACAGACCTTAAAGGTTCGTCAAAGGCATGACCCTCAATAAAGGCACCCTTTCACACACACACACACACACACACACACACACACACACATATATATATATATAGATATCCATGTGAAAGGGTGCCTTTATTGGGCAGATCGAGTTGACAATTGGCATTTAGCCAAAAAGAAACATAAAATTTTAATTTTGTTTTCTTGCAAAGATCATGAAGTACGTGCCTTTCAAAATTTTCTGTTGACTAGAAATAAAGAGCATGAAACCGATGCTTTCAATAAAATTATTTTTTACCAACATTATATTTACAAATGACATAAATACATTATGAAGATCGATACTAGTTACAATTTCAATAGTTTACCCCTGACACTAGATGTCAATATTGTACGTAGCACAAGATAAGAATAAGAGAGAGGAAACATTGTTAACTAATAAAAATAAAGGAGTTTGTATGCTGACTAGAATTTTACCATATGAGCATATAACTTTAAACAATTGTGTGCATGCAACCAAATAATAATGTACAAATATAACTGGGAAGAATATTATGCATATAACCAATAATTAATTACAAGGAAGTATAAATATTACTCCATACTAAACAACCATCAACATCATTGTATTTAGTCAAGGGACAGGTTGAAAGAGGGCTTCAATTCTCTTAAGGAGAATAAAACTTTATTCTGAATCAATATCTACTATCAAATGTTAACGCCTATGAATGAGTATGCCTCTCTATCCAATTTATTACTTCTTGACTGAAGTGTGTAGGTAATGTGTCATGAATGAAAGTGACATTTATACATATGACATCTACAAGAATTCTCATTTCACCTTTCTAGTCTTGTTATCCTTGATATAAACAATTGGGATTATGAACGAGGATTCTTTATTGAAAATATGAACCTACTTGCAAGCATCATATCAATATATACGTTGACCCTCTTCTTGATGTGCAGATTAAGTTTAGGGGACTCCTTTCAAATGTGCTTGGCATCCACCTCCTTCCTATATCTTCATTTTTCCTAACGAGTGATTGATTGATTTTTTTTTTTAATTCTAAGGTAACAAATCCTTGTAGTATTTTAATAATGCTTCTAATTATCATGCTATTTTCCCATCCAAATAGTCTTTGATTGTTTCCAAGCATGAATTTTCCTGTGAACTAATGTTAATCTTCTAATTTTGAATGTTCTTAACAAATATGGTTATGTGAAGGATCGATTATGTCTTGAAAAAATATTTCCCCTTTTGTTTCTTTAAATGTAATAAGGCCCAAATCAACTAGATCATCATCACTATTATCACTTTATTGAACTTTGTGGAATCACTTGTGTGGTTGAAGGGTATTTTGTCCTTATAACATAAATATATTGTGACAGTGTTTTTGGCTTTATGGCGTATTTTAATGCACCGTATTGTAATGAAATATAAATTCTTCTATAATATTTGTTGTAGAAGTGAGTTCTAGAATGTTACTTGTAAATGATAATTTTAGGAATATGAGATTTTTTACACTACATCCCAAGTCTAACCTTGTCTTAGTAGCTTTCAATGGATGTACCATGCTTTTGGGATTAATTCATGCATGTAGATGAACATATGTAACCATAGTTCTTCACGACGTATAGCTAACAACCACTAATTTATACAATTTTTCAAATTTATATTTGGGTATGTTCCCCAAATTTATATTTGGATATAATCTCATTTGTTGTTCACATTTTTACTAGATTATTAAGGAATAATGATAATTTGTTAGGTCATATTAACCATGTGCTTTTTACCAAGTTAAAAATCATCGAACCTATTAACATAATTGAATTTCCTTGACTATATAAATATTTTAAAGCATATTATTTGACTATGGGTCCTTTTGATATGGTTTTGGAAAAATTATATAGATCCCATGCTCAAATTCATGCAAACATTGTTCCCTTAATGGGTCTTAATTAAAGGATTGATGGAGTAGAGAAGTCTACTACCAATTTGGTTAATGAGGTTGTGTTCTTTGAGGTTCCTATTAATAAGATTTGCGAGGTAGATTCTCCCCTCAAAGTACATAATGTTTGGTTGTTTGATGAATGATTAGATTTTAGTAAAATTTATGGCTTTTTACTATTACAAATGGTCGATAAAGATAGGAGTATATAAGTATTATAGGAATTTAAATAACATATTGAAATTTAAGTTACTAAACTACAAATATAATATATATAGGACTAATTTCCGATGACATAATCTGATAATATGGCCCGTACTGTCACAAATTACAAGAAAAATGTCATTTTTTTCAAAAAAAAATTATGTAAAGTACCCATGTTTGTTGTTGTTGATTGAAATAACACAGAGATTGTTCATTTTTTTTATTTTCTTATGGATAGTAAAGTTTTGATATATTTATGAGCAATTAGTGATAGTTACAATGACATTTGATAGTTACAATTAGTTATGAACATAGGTGGGAATCTACAACCTAATATCGGGGAGAAGTGTAGGCGTTAAAGGTTAGATGTAAAAACAATTAAATGATATATTTATAGGGGGGATATGTAGGCATAGTGTAATGTAATACACGTATGTTGGCTCTAACCAAGGACTACAATCTAGAAGCATGAATATAAATAAGGTACCTAGCGCTTCAAAACAAAGTAATCCATAAGCCAATACAGTTCTACAATTTGACGTGGTGGTTTAATATTTTTTTTCATTCATTTACGTCTGGGATAACCCTCTGCTACAAAAACTATGTATAATTACATCAATGTTTAGGTTTATGCTAATAAATTTGTAAAATAAAATAAATATAGATGAACCTAATGGGAAATTAACTTAGCATTTTTTCGAGCGTGAGAAGTGAATAAAGTTATAATTAATGTGGAGATTTTTACACAATACCATCTATTAGGTTTGTTGTCAGGATTCCCACTATTTTGGTTTGTTCCCAAATGGTAATTATGGGACTTCCATGGTGATTATCTAGGGTAGATATCCAGAGATCCACTGATGATTACATAATTGAGTATATATGATAGCATTACTCAACTCCATCACACTAATGAGCCCATCACTATTCTAATAAAAAACACCAAATTGCCACACAAATTTATTTATTACCAATCATTACACTTACATCATCATCATCATCATTATTCTGGAATAAAAACGTTAGATTAAAAACCTAAAACTATACAGAAGTGAGAAAGTTATCTCCATACATAAAAAAAGGTTTCATACTTGACTCCATGTCTTCCATGGGCATCCCCATATTGTTTTTCCTTGTTTTGATTAACAATCCTTTGTTCCAAATATTTTCCTTGAAAATTCTCATAGTTGAGGTATGTTATAAAGGGAAACCTTTCTCAAACTTGAATCCTACTTAGATATTTCAATACTTGACATTGATAACATAGCATCGAAGTTATAATCAAAATATTTAGCTTCCAAACTGATGTCAAAGGCTTATCATTCCTATGGTCAATTTCGGATAGGTTGACGAAAATTTACAATAATGTGTACCAAAGCGAATTGCATCCTATGGTAGACTTTTAGTCATTTTGATAGCAATCTGAAATAGACTTAGATCATGAGGAATTTTCTTTGATAATATTTGTAATTGATGTTTGTATACAATAGTTTGAGATCACAATGATCTTGGTCTACAACATGGATTTTTGGCCATCTAAAGTGATTACACCATTACTCTAAACATTCTTATTCCCAAGGATTTGATTTGATTCACGACATAGAAAATTTGAAATGTTTACAAGACAAGTTTGATCATTCCATCGACAAAACTTTGCTTTCATCATAGGACTATGCTTCATCATTTCACTTCCTTTCCATAGGGCCAATGTCACAAAATTTTGCTCCAATATTATTATCAGAAATATGTGTGATTGCATCTACATCAAAATATTAGATATTCTTCTAAATGACCTTGACCATAGACAAGGAACTTGAGTTTGAGATCTATGGAGCGTTAACCATTATAGAGGTTTTTGAGGTCCATCATAAGGATTCTTATGAATTAAACTACAGGAAGAGAGTTTACTTCCCTATAGCCTACCTCTGAAACCATGTTGGAAATTCAATTGCAAGCATGGATTTATAATACAAGATAATTACTTGTGTGGATTATTATTCTCTTAGCCTTTACTCAATATTTATCAAGGAATTATACTTCAACATTTCAATCATTCAATTACAATAAAAATAGTGCACAAGATACCACATGTTTGTTCACAATACCACCAACTAGATGACATATTTTTTCTCATAGTACTATTCATAAGATGCAACTTGTATATTCTCAATAGGGCTAAAATTCGGCCTATAATATAAACTCAACAACATAAGAAAGGAGTCCCTTAGACATTTGTTTTAGCCTCCAAAATATTGTGCCTAAGATCTTTGATTTGTGATCCAGACTTCACATATTTTACAGAGATAAAATGTTGCATACTCATATTAGCCTCATAAATTCTTTTGGATCAAATGATTGATTAGCTTATAATATATATATATATATATTCTTATATCCATGTGAAAGGGCGCCTTTCGTGGGTAGGCCGACTCGACAATTGAACGGACGACTTGAGTTACAATGTTCATGAATAACACGCCTTTAAAAATTTTATTTTTCCTAGAAATAAAGAGCATGAAATCCATGCTTTCAATAAATTTATTTTTGACCAACAATAAATTCACAAATGATAAAAATACATTATGAAGACAACTATTAGTTACAATTTAAACATTTTACCCCTGGAACTGGTTTCCAATACAATACATAGCAGAAGAGAATAATAAGAGAAGAATAAAAGAGAGGAAACATTGTTAATAGATAAAAAGAAAGGAGCATCTATGCTAGCTTGAATTGCACTCTATGTGCATATAAATTTAAACAATTGTGTGTATGCAACCAAACCATAACGTACAAATATAACTTGGAATAATATTATGCATATAACCATTAATTAACTACAGGGATGTATAACCATTACTCCATACTAAAAAAGCATCAACATCATTATATTTAGTCAAGAGACAAGTCAAAACAAGGGCTTTAGTTCTCTCAAGGAGAATATAATTTTATTCTCAATCAATATATGCTATAAAACATTGAATATCTATGAATGAATATACCTCTCTATGCAGTTTAGTACTTCATTACAGATGTGTGTAGGTAACGTTTCATGAATGAAAGCTAAATCTATCCATCTAACGTCTAAAAAACTCCCATTTTACCTTTCTAGTCTTCTTATCCTATATAACTATTGGGATTACTGAGAAGGATTCTTCACTGAAAATATAAAATGAGTTCCAAGCATCATATCAATATCTACATTGACCCTCTTCATGATGCGCAGATTAAATTTGGGGTAGTCCTTTTTAATGGGCTTGGCATCTATATTATTCCTCTATCTTCATGTTTCATAACTAGTGATTGATTGATTTTTGTTTTTTAATATTATAAGGGAAGATATTCTTATTATATTTTAATATTGCTTCTAATCATCATGCTATTTTCTCATCCAAATAATCTCTGATTGTTGCCAATCATGAATTTTTTTGTGACCCATGTTGATATTCCTAATTTTAATTATTCTTAATAAATATGATTATGTGAAGGATCTATTATGTTTGAAAAATTATTGAAATGTTAGAAGGCCCAACTCAACTAGATTATCATCACTATTATCACTTTATTGAATTTTATGGCATCAATGAATGGTTGAAGGGTATTTTGTGCTTATGTCATAAATATATTGTGACAATCTTTTTGGCATTATGGCGCATTTTGATGCACCCTCTTGTAATCAAATATAAATTCCTCTATAATTTTTGTTGTAGAAGTGAGTTCTACAATGCGACTTGTAAATGAGAATTCTAGGAAAAGGAGATGTTTTGCACTACATCCCAAGTCTTATCTTGTCTGCATATCTCTTAGTGGATGTACCATGCTTTTGGGATTAACTCATGCATGTGAATGAACATGTGTATCCATAGTTCTTCACAACATATAGTTAACAACCAATAATTTATACAGTTCTTCAGATGTATATTTGGGTATGTTCTTCAAATGTACCTTTGGATCTAATCACATTGGTTGTTTGTCTTTTGACTCGATTATTAAGTAATAATGATAATTTGTTAGGTCATATTAACTATGTTTTTTTCTATATATTTAAATATCATCCAACATAGTAAGATAATTGAATTTCCTTGAATATGTAAATATTTTAAAGCCTAGTATTTGAGTATGGGTCCTTTTAATATGGTTTTGAAGAAATTATATAGATCCCATGCTCAAATTCATGCAAAATGTGTTCCCTTCATGGGTTTAATTAGAGGATTGATGGCTTAGAGAAGTTTGTTACCCTATTGAGGAATGAGATTGTGCTCTTTGAGATTCCTATTGATAATATTTATGAGGTATATTCTCCCCTCCAAGTACATAATGTTTTTTTGTTTGATGAATAGTTATATTTGAGTAAAAAATATCGCTTTTTACTGTTACAAAAGGTTGATAAAGATAAGACTATGTAAATATTATAGGAATGCAAATAGGGTCTTGAAATTTAAGTCACTAAACTAGAAATATACACTACTACATATATGACTAATTTCCAATGACATAATTTGATGGTATGGCCCGCATTGTTGTACAAGAAAAGTTTCATTTTTTTGTCGAATTTATTTTGTGTAAAGTACTCACATTCTTCGGTGTTGATTAAAGTAACATCATATGAATTAAAGATAATCTAGTAATAACCATTAACTAAGATGGATATGGTTCAATTTATTTATTTTATCTTGGATAGTAAAGTTTTGATATATTTATGGGAAATTAGTGGTAGTGAGAGTGAAATTTGATAGTTACAAATACTTATGAACCTATGTTTATATTTATCTATATTTTTTTTTGTGTTTGAAATTTTATTCAAATATTCATCTTCAAATTGTTGATTATATGTGACTAAATCAAAGTGATTTTTCATTTTATGAAGATAAAATAAATAAAAATGCACATTAGTTGACTTACCCTATAAGTGATCTAGGACCCTAGAAACTTCAACCACATTTTTCCTTCCAATTTTCATTTGTAGAATTATTTAGAATTTTATGTGAGGTAACTTATTTGGTGATTGTAACAATTTTTTTTCCCAATTAAAGAATTATTTACAATTTATGTTACCATTGTCAAACAAGTTAGCTCACAAACCTCTCTCATTTCAACAGAAGAACAACAATTTCAATTTTCACTTCGTTGTTGCTCCATCGAATCAAGGAACATTTGCTCCAAGATTAGGCTAATACAATAAATTATTATTGAAACCAAGAGGATCTCATTTAGGTATTCATGCGCTTGAGTCTCTCTAATTTTTATTTTTTCATAAAAATATTTGTTAATTTATTTTTTTATTTTGTTGATTCTTTATCTACCTTTAACAGAATTTATGTGTATTGTAGATATTATTATTATAGAAGGTTGTCATCCAAAAATATAATATGGTTGGAAATCAAGTGGATGAATTTCTAGCTATTTGTTATCGTCTTTGACTAACAACATATGTGACTAGATGGGTAGTATTGTTATTAAATGATAGATATGTAATTAAAAATATAATTTGAGAGTTGTCAGCACAATTTGGTTACTCTAGAAACTAGTTTACCTTCTTCTCAAAGCTTATTTTGATCTAAGAATAGTGTGTGCCTTTAATTCAATTTATATGAATTGCAAGTATTTTTATTCTCAATTTATCTATTGTCCTTTTCTTAACAAATATGACATTCTCCCATCATAGATTCCCATAACACTAGTGGTGAAGACAAGAGGAAATATTGGTTGTCTTGACAATTATCAACACTTGGTTTCATAAGTATTTGAAGTATGACACTTTTCCTTTCTGATATTATGGTAACTTTTATCTTTTGAAAGTTTTGAAGATCTATTCTAGGTTTTATTAATGTTTGTCATTTTTCTTTTAAATAGGAATCACTAACAGATTGTGGAGATGCTACAATGACTAAATGTTATATTTGTCATAAGAGGACAACAAAGGAAATATGGATATTCCTTATGCACGTTCTATCATTTTGAAGGTGCAGGGTTTAAGATAATAAATAAGAAGGATTTGTATAAAATATTTGGGGTTGTTTAATTTAATGTGTTGATTTCGACTATTATCTAGTAGATAGATTCAGTACTAGATAATTTAGATGATGTGACGGGGTGGAAGAGGCCATAAGATATTCCACCATCATGTGCTTGGCTTTGTTCAGTAAAGGATCATTTAGTATTTGGATAGTCTTGGAGAAAACCTCTGTCATTCAACTATATGAGCAACAATGTCAATGTTGACTTTGTTGCTACTCCCTCAAATCAAGAAACATTTTCTCTAAGATTAGACTACAATAAATTATTTTTGAAACCAAGAGGATGTCATTCAGGTATTCATGCGCTTGAGTCTTTCTAATTTTTATTTAGTCATAAAAATGTTTCTTAATTTATTTTGTTATTTTTCTGATTTTTTATCTACCTTTCACACAATTTATGTGTATTGTATGTATTTTATTCTAGAAAGTTGTTTTTCACAAATGTAACGTGGTTGGAAAGCAAGTGGACAAATTGATAGGTATTTGGACTAACATCTTTGAATAACAAGATATGTGATTAAATGGGTGGTATTGAGATTAAATGGTAGATTAGTTCAACTATCCTTCTTCAACTAAGGGTTATATCACATAGACTATAAGATGTTATATTCATTGCCATGTTTAACCCACTTAGTTCATCCAATAAAAAATATCGTTAATACATTCAATTGTCACCTTCAAACATTTTGCAATACAAGACTTGACCAATTTGACAACTTAAGAAATATAGATTCAAGGAATAGTAACATTCAAAACACACAAAACATGCACAATGAACAACACATGTAAATGGGTTACACCCAAGATCCTCATAAGATTATCCAACAACCTTGTACAAGCCAATCCATGAAGCATCAGTAGGCATTCCTCCTATAGAGATTACTTCCATCTTATTGTTAGTTAGTTGACATATGTTTGTTGTTGAGACCACTCTTCTAGATTGATCACCTTATCAGTTTTTTGGTCGACGTTTCGAGCCAATAATTGTGGCTCATAATCTAGAAAAAAAAATGTGATTAATCTAGAAGAGTAGTCGCAAAAACAAGATGGATCGTAGAAACCTAAAATTAGAAAATAAGTTTGTTTATCTACCTAATCCCTAACACTGGAAAAAGGCCACATAAAACTTATATCACTCAACCCTTGTATTCTTTCCTCCTATCCTATGCTAAATAATTCCATATAGTTTTGGGTGTGCTCAGAATCCTTCCCAAACATCCCTAACAACTAGGTCATTGGTGCCATGTAGTTTCATATTTTAGCTACTCATATTACCGTGAAGAACTACATTTACAAGTGCATTGTAATTATCCCTTTAGCAAGCTTGCCTAAACTCATTGACATATTTTTCTTGCCTGTAAACAGTAGGAAATAAAATCATTCCTTCAGATAGAAATAATTCTTCACTTCCCAAGATAAACTTTTGAGAATATTTGACAATATCCCCAATGGGGATGTACTACACACTTTCTTTGCGATAAATTATGCTACGCTGTGCCTTAGTTGCCATCCCAAGAGGATTTAAACCAATTATAGGACTTACTATATAATATTTCTACCAAAAAAAGAAATAAGCCTAATTTGGCTTCCAGCACCCCATCTCAACTACTCCACAAAGCCTAGGCATAATGATGTCTCCTATCATGTTTCCATAATCCAACAAAATGACCCTACTTAGTTATGAAACTTGCAATGTCATGCACACTCTTGTCAAGTTGCAAATTTAATACTAGGCATCAATGTTAAAGCCTTTGAAAAATACTTTATTATTGTGAAATCGATTTGGATTATTTTTCTTACATGAGGATGGAACACCTTAACCACTATAGTGATAGCCTTCTCTTATGGATATAGTTTCTTCTTGAATACTTCCTAATGAGCGTATGAAATGCTACCAAATGTCACTGATTTATCTAAAACTCATTCAAATATTCTTCAATTACAAAATTGAAAGCCTTTCTCACAATGTTCCTTATCTCCAAAAAATTATGCACCATGGACTTGAAATGCAGATTAGTGGGTTCACCGCATATGTCTGGTAGAAATAAATGTGGCTGAATTCCCAACCATTATCCCTACTCAATAAAGGTTGCATGTTGAATTGTTCAAGAAAGGATACCGAAACAAAGAGAGTGAATCTATATGTTTACTTTTTCTACAACTGTCCCAATTACTATGGATGGTGCAAACAACATAAGAAAATAAATCTCCCTAAATACTAGTAGAGAACACTCAATGGCCATATTATAAAACTTTTAAGCCTTGTCACAATAATCATTGCCTGTGTAGAAGGCTCTATCATGCAATCTACATTTCCAATTAATTATAAACCCCTAAAACAAAGATGGAAATCTCATCAACCCTTAACCTCTATTGCCTACTACTTATTTGCTTAGGAAGATATAGGTTCCTTTGAGATTTTCAGTTTTTCACAAGGACTTCAATAAAATTCCTTTTAGAAACATTTGAAGTTGAACATGGTTTCCCTGTTATCCTTAGATTGTTATGCTCATTCTCACTGGACCTTGATTTAGACAATGTGTTGCCTAATGTTAAAACCTTTTCTAGAAGGGTATTTTCATTCAAAAGGATAGATTAAAAATTGGGCTTCAAATACCATAGAAGCAACTAGAGGTGGGCACTTGGGAGGTTGAGATAGTCGAATTTTTGAAAAAAAATAGTTTTGTTCTTCAAAAGAACTTGACTTCATGATATAAGCATGCTCATTTTATCATGGAATACATTTTTTATATAAATGTTTCCTATGGGGTGAGTCAAACTGAGTATTGTCATTAACTGAATCTCTACTATCTTCAACATGTTTTAATTTGATCTCCTCAACACTCAAGTTTAGTCTACTAAATCATAAAATCTAGTTGATAGTTGAGTGATTGCATGTGAGATCATTGTTTCTCTTCTCCTAGCTATGAATTTTGCCTCAATGTCAAAAACATCACTATCTTTCATGCTGATAAGATTTTACTTCATCTTTTCTATTGATATCAATTTTTTCTCTCTCCAATTATAATGCGTTCATACCAATACAATAGATGCTGTATTGTCACAAGTAATTTTAAAAGCTGTTGATAAGGGTCCATTTTACTCATCCTTTTTACATGCAATTCATAGACATTATATGCCTCTCATCTTCCCTTGTCATTTAAGGTGATGTTTAATTATTAAAAGAATTCCCTTCCATGTTGTTCATCACTAACTCATGTTCAATCTATTGGAAGAAACTAATGAACTTTGAAAAACATCTATTATGAGCCTATCTACGTAAAATTTGCAAGTGTCTTGAAGGCGAAGCTAAATATTTGGGGATTTCTCATACATTCACAAACATACATTTGGTCACCACAAAATAGGTTGATAATAATATACTAAATCAACTATTTCATGAACGAAACTAGTGAAGACTGCCACCTCAACTAGAAATATAGATCCATCCAGTTCATCTACAACATATGGCATTGAACATGAAAACTAGGTGTTGATTGAGTGGTCAATTTTTTGTGAAATTATTATATTATCTATATGACCAGCCACCTCGCAATCTAAGGAAATATCATTTCTTGAAGTATCCCCATGATTATTTTTATTAGAAAATTCTCATTAATTGCAAGAAAACCTGAAAGATTTATTTTTTCTTAAGATTGGTACCAGCGTCATTATTCTGAGGAAATTTCTGATTGGCACAACACGTTGCCAATATTGTAAATCTGTTGAAAAAATCTACTCATAGGAATCAGTCTTACGACAGAGATTTCAATGGCACAAAATGTTGTGACTATGGAAAATTTGTTGCAAAAATATTGGCATAGGAATTAGTGTTGCGACAGAGGTTCTGACGGCACAAAACATCGCCATTATGCTATATTTGTCAAAACAATCTCAATGCATGCATCGGTGTTGCAATGGTGTTTCCAATAACACATAATTTCGCTCGAAAAACAAATTTGTCAGAAAATTATCGCTTTAGAAACCGTTCATGTGATGGTGGTTCTGATGGCACAGGATTTTGCGACTACAAAAAAATTTCCAAAAAAATATTGGCGTAGGCATCGATCTTGCGATGGAGGTTTCAACAACATATAATAGTTTTTATGACGGTTGTATTGGGCAATGTGTCACTAGGCAGACACATTTTTAATCAAATTTACGACATGTATGTCGAGGTATTTTGACAAATGTAATTGCCTTGGATGACCAAGTTTCTGACAAGGGTTAGCGATGAAATTCCGATGAAATTTGAAATGTCAAAATTCTGATTTCACATCATGCGACATTTACTAGAACCTTAATTCATTATGAAAGAGATGATAGGGGATTGAAAGAGAGACCAAATGTCATTGAAAATTGAGTGAATTTGTAGTAGTGTCTAGCTTTTCATATTTGATAAATAGTATGCCCTTACTAAGAAGTTGTTCCATTAATAAATATTTTTCTTTTGATTTTCCACCTCAACAAAATGTGACATTTTCTCGTAAAATATGCCTTTGTGTGGGGATAACCATAGCTTCGTAGTAACATATTTTTACAATTCCATCCAAATTCTATCGAAGTTTTGTTTTCTTCTATATCATAATTAATGGCCCATTTTCCAAAGAGCTGATTCGAGTTAAATGGGAACCTACATCTATTGGACAAGTTGGAGAGATTATAGTGCTAAACCTTGTTGGCATATTGACATTCTAGGAAGAGATGTTAAGTTGATTCTATTGCTTCCTTGCATAATATACACCATGAAAGGTGAGGGAAACCTCTTCTTTTAAGACTTTTATTTATTAAAGTTTTGTTGCTAAACAAAACACTTTTTCCCATAACAATAGGGGGTAAAATCGGAAGATGAGGGGACCATATTATTGTAGTTCCTAAATAGCTAAAAAGATATGTTTAAGGTATGAAATAACTATGGGTATTATTCTTGGTGATATGTTGTAGTCATAAGTCAAAATTTTAATGTGCACTAAAAAATAACCAAGCCTTGATATAATATACCTTTCTCTAAGTCCTTTTCTGGACCATGTGTATTTACCCTCGGGAAGCATAATGTCCATTAAATCCTAGTTATTCAATAAGTCCTCCATTTTATCATAGAAATGATCCCACGCCATGTTTCCCTCGTTTCATTTTTCTATTTAGTCTAACCTTGAAATACCCCAAAAAATATTGTTCTTACCCTCAAATTGGTTATGCAAAGAGATCAAAGATTCTAGCATGTCTCCTTATCTCGGTAATCTAGTGCCATTTACAAATTTACCAAACAAATCTATCTTCCTTTTTGTGTGTGAGAAAAACAAAATGAAAAACCCAATGTCGGGAATAAGAATGTTTACCAATTGACATGATTATTGTTCCATTTAGTACAAATACCACAAGTGGCACTTCATAAACTAACAAATAGCCATTCATAAATTAGCCATTACTTCTTGCAAACTTGCATTGCAATCGAAATCTCCAAGTTCATATGCTAGATTACCAGGATAAAATATTTTTTTTAGTATTATTAGGTCTTGTAGAACTTGTTGTTTGAACTTGCTTCCTAACCCTTTGCAATTCTAGGAGAGAATTGGCATTATTTATTGTGATCTTTTCAAGTACCACTAAGAGATGATGAGGAACTTTTGTTTCTATTTTTTGGCAGATTGAGACAATATTTTCCCTTTTCAATGTAATTTTTCGTGGATATTCCACTGGAAAATTTGTCACAACTGACCTAATCAATCTATACTTAAAAATACTAAATTCTAGACTATTACGATTTATTCCTATTTAGATTTCTAGATATGTAGATTACTCTTTATTGCTTATGCATGAAAATTAAAATTTATGTAGAAAATAGAGAAACATAAAATAAAAACTCATAAAAACCACATTTGACACAACATATATCTTGGGAAACCCTATTAGGTGAAAACCCAACTAGAATGTGAGGTTGCTCTATTATATTTCTCTGAATAGAAAATAGTTGTGAGTACAAATAAGTGTGGTGTGTGGTATATGGGCTTCTATAGTGCACAAATACTCTCTTTGTGCTCTCTCCCTATCCCTCTCAACTACTCTTCTCTTCTATGGAACAAATTACACTCGAAAATAATGAAAACCCCTTTTCCTCCTAGTGGCCTGTTTATAACACAGTAAAATAACCTACTGGTGGTTGAGTTTGACTACCTAAACTCTTACCAAAAGTTACAATATGGACTCTTATAGAATATTTTTAAACATGATCATAATGTTAGCCCATTTTCCATGAGTAATGGGAGATGACATGGCATCCTCTCAAATTATGGTGGCCAAAACAGGAAGGTCAACTTCCAAGTGGCATAACGTTTCCATATAGGCTCTGATTGAGGCGATTCCTGCATCATTGGAAAGGCCTCTCTGTGCCGAAGAAGAAACAAAAGTGATACACAAAAGTAGAAAAATTTTACCCCAAAAAATTATTATTTAATGGCTCAAAATTATCATAGAAGGTTTCAAACCACAATTTTCCAAACTCGGTCCCATAAATAAAAAGTAGTCATATGAGCTTATTCATGTTCGTTTTCCACTCTTAGATAATCAAGATGGATGATAAACAATATACTAATCTAATATGGATCATATTTCCCTATTTTGGGAGGATTTGTTTCTCCAAAATCTTCTACTGAATGAGGTGAAGAAATTTTTGCTCCGCCTTCTCTCCGGTGTACCTTTTAGCCTTACATGGACGCTTTCCTTTCAACCCAATATTTCAAAGGTCATGCTACCCCTATTTTGTAGTTCTAGACATCTTCTACAAAATTTTATCCTTTGTGAACTCTTCTTCAGCATCTGCTACTGAATCCTCTATAGAAGGGAGGACCTATTCCTCTTCCTCATCTAGCAAGGAAGGCTCATAGACCTTCAAATTATCTACATTCACAACTAAGTCAATGCACATTTATGGATATATATTGAGTCTATAGGAATTATCTCCCACTTTTTCTACTATAAGAAAGGGACCATATCGGAGAACCTTGACTTTCTTTCCAAGACCGTGTAGCCTCTCCTTGTTCAACTATAACCATACTCTCTCTCGCACCTTGAGAGACTTATTTGCTTCTCTATTTTGGGGTGAACATGCCCGGCCTTATATTTTTCCTATGACTTTTGCAATGTCTCCTATACTTATATATGGATCTTCTTAATATTCTCAACACAATTTTCATCCCATAAGGTATCCCTTGTAAGGTCCTCCATAACTCCTCCTTATTACTCATATGCAATATCCAAATGTGAAGGTCGCATATATCCAAACAATTTTCGAATGGGAAATCACTCGTAGAGGTTTAGATTGATCTATTATGAGAGTCTTGTATATATAGTAGATTTTCATCGCAGGTAATTAGATTCTTGTAATTGTAAGCCCTGAAAGGTTGCATCAAAGTCTTCTTGACTTCTTTTATTTTCCCATATTTCTAAGGATGGAATGTTGTAGACCTCTTTGATTTCATGTTCATGTTCTCCCACAATGTAGTCCAAAATGCACTGATAAATCTTGTGCCCCTCTCTAAAATGATGATCCTTTGTATCACAAAGCTCACCCAAACCTATCCAAAGAAAAAAAAATTCCTTATTTCCCACTTACATTATTTTTGTAGGGTATCTGAACACACATATTGCTAGACTTTTCAACTACTGTGAATATATATCCATGCGACTTCCTGGTTTTTGGTAAACATCCCACAAATTCCATCGAAATTCTTTTCCATGCATGAGTGGGTACAGGTAAGGGATGATATAGACCTTGACTCCTGTTACTAGGCATGTTAGTATAATAAATCATGCATCCACTCATGAACCTAGCTACCTGTTCATGCATCTTAGGCCAATACACATACCTATGCAAGTTGGTAATTTTCTTCCCTACACCAAATCTCACTACAACCTTGGAGGTGTGAGCCTCTATAATTAGCTATAATCTATCTCCTTTAGGAATAGATAACTTATCCTGCCTGTAGAGTAACCCATCTTGGTGATGGTATTCAACTGTGTTGTTGCCATCGTGGACATGACTCCGACTGGGCAACTGATGAAACACCTGCTTGAAGTACTCATCCTTTGAATATGCCTTTCCATATGCATCATTGATGAATGGCTATATTTGCATCAGATTTACTAAAGCCATGATGTTCGACATGGGTGGCCTTCAAAGCATGTTGGCCAAATTGTTTTTGTTTCCATTATTATGCTTGATGACTAAACAACAATACTATAAAAACTCCATCCACTTGTAATTCCTAGCTTGATGCAAATTACTTTGGTCTTGTAGGTATTGTAGTGGTTGGTGGTCCATGAGGATTATTTTCTCCTTTCCCATCAAATAGCACTTCCATTTCTTCATGCCATGCCCTAGGGCATATAGATATTTGTCATTGGTAGGGTAGTTAATAACTACCTCGTGAAATAATTTAGAATGGAAACATACATGCCTTCCTCCCTACATCAGGACCACTCCCATAGCATACCCACTTACACCTGTCTCCTCTGTGGAGGGCTACTACAAGTTTGATAAAGACATAATTGGTGCTTGATTTATCTTCTTCTTTAACTCCTCAAGGGACCCCTACTGACATTTTCCCCACTATAAACTCTTTCCACTTGCTATTATGCCATGGAGTGGTGTTGTTACCACTAAAAACAAGGCTATAATTTCCTTGGGTGTTATATTTCCCTTATAAAAATCCGAACCTCAGAAACATTTGTAGGCACTGGTCATTTCTAGTATGGCCTCCATTTTGGCAGCATCTCTCCTCAACTCTCCTCCATGTATCACATACCACAGATACGTCAAATATCAATATGAAAACCCACACTTATTGAGATTTTCTAGAAATTGGTTCTTATTTAATGTCTCCAGCGCCTATGTCAAATGTGAGATGTGCTTCTCCCATGTAGATTTTTATACCAATCTATCATTGAAATAGACAATAACAAATGTGTCTATAAAAGGGTACAATATGTAATTTGTTAACCTCATGAACGTATTTGGTGCATTGCATAGGCCAAATTTGAATAACCAGTCATACAAATCTTGCTTGGTTTCGAAGGAGATTTTATAGGTATCTTCATCTTTGACTCGAACTAGGTGATATCCTAACTTAGTGAAGTATTTTCCTTGTTTCGAATCATCTAGAAGATCATTTATCCTATGTAAGGGGTACATGTTCTTGAGTGTTATTTTGTTCAACACCTTGTAATCTATACAAATACACTAAGTCTCATATCTTTTTGGCACCATAATCATGGGTGACCCACATGGTGATGTACTCAGTCGAATGATGCCCTATCCCAATAAATGTTGCAATTTTTTTTCACCTCACCTATTTCTATAACAGAATACCTATACATCCCAAGGATTGGAAATGAGACATCTAGAAATAAATGGATCTCATGCTCCACTTCCCTATTAGACGATATCCCTTCAGGCCCCCAAAACACATCGTTGTATGTTTTTAGTAATTCTTCTATTTGTTGTAAAATTCATGTTTCATAGTACACACCTTCATGGATTCCTTTCATTTTATCAACTCTTCTACAAACTAGTTTTCTCTTAAAAATTATAAAAAAATACTTCTTGCTAGGACTGATCAGTTTCTTAGCTTGATTAGCACTTAGTAGTGAAATTTTTTACTTGCCTTTATGCACATTGAAGGGGAATTATTTTCATCCTTGATGAGATGGTATAGGTTGTCTATATACATGAAGTTTTCATCCTACATACACATTTAGGGACACCAAACACCACCCCACATACATAAAGGGGAACTAAATTTAGTTCTACTTGATCAATAATTAGCAACGACAACAAACCTAATTTTCGATTGTTATGATACCTTAAACTCTACATCCTTATTTTCCCATCCTAATAAATATGGGCTTGGATGAACTCAGACTTCCAATCCCAATTTTTTAACTAGTTCTGTTACAATTAGATTCACCTATGATCCTGAGACAAACATAACATCAATCTTTTTCTTCTTGACATCTATCTTTATGTGGAAGAGTTTTGTAATTTATTTCTTTTCCTGTTGTTTAAGTCTACTTAGATTTAGTTCCTTCTGACATGACATACAAAATATCTTCCCATCCACATCAAAGCTACATTCAATATGGTTTCTCGAATCAATGGCCATGAGACTATTCTTCCTATTTTATTTAATTTTTTTCTTCGGGTGAAGCTCTATATGAAACTTCCAAAACTTCTCCTTTGTATGGATGTAAATGTTGTAGTGGTTGTAGTGGTTGTTGGCATCATTGAACTAGTGTGTTGTGGTTGTCATATTTTCATCTTGTCCCCTTTTCCACTTCCTCTACACCTCCTTAGAAGCATTATGTTGGTCCTTCTACTTCGATCCACTTGATCTTCCTTTCTTCAGGCCTATGTTCTCCAAGTACTATACCTATACAAAAGCCTTATCTACTAATCTAGGATTAAAAAATGTGACTTACTTCTAGAGATGGTTGTGTAAACCTCCGAAAGACTTGACGAGTACATCTAGGTTATTTTTGGAGATAACCATCATTATCGCCATCTTTCTAAATTCTTTGGTGTCTTGTTATATACTCTACCCCTGATTATTCTAGAAGTAGAGAAATTGGATACATTAGTCCTCTACATACCTGTTAGGGTAAATTTTTCATTCACCACAGCTTTAAACTCACCCCACTTAGTCACTAGAGGACCTCCCTGCAACCTCTAGTATACTTGAGGAGTACATCTCTCTGTGGAATACTTGAGTAGTACATCTGGGTTATTTGTGGATATAACCATCATTATGACAATATTTCTAAATTATTTGGTGTACTATTATATACTCTACCCATGATTATGCTAGAATTAGTGAAATTAGATCCATTATTCCTCTATATACCCATTAGGGTAAAATTTTCACTTCAATATAGATTTAAAATCATCCTAGTTAGTCACCAGAGGATCGCCCTGTAACCTTAATTTGTCTGTGTGTTTATCCAACTAGGTCAGTGCATGGCCTCTAATTTGAGCCACACAAACGGAATACTTTTTTCTTCCTCTATATGCTGAAAATTGAAATACATTTGCAATTTTTGCAACTAGTGATTTAGTTTGAGATCACCTAGGTATGGCTTGATATCAACCTTTTCCTCCATTTCAAATAGGGAATGTGAATAGTTCATGACACTCAAAATGGCTTGATCTCTTTCAAGTACTTTCTTTGGATCGCTCTATGTTTCTTACCGATCTCTTGATCTCCCCTTTAATTTTTCATCTGCATTAATGATGGGCCTGTAAATTAGACATAAATTAAGGCCCATGCCTCTAATTTAAAACATAAATTAAGGCCTATGACCATCCTTCAGCACATTAAACCTCTATTTTTACATTAGATAATTTATTTTTAAATTTAATATATTAATTAGGAAGGTTTATGAATAATTGAATATTTGTGCCTAATATTATTTATTTTTTGTGGAATATTATGAGAATATTGGGCAGATTATGAAGAGTTTGAGGAGGAAATAATTTAGGGAGTTGTTCCCTACTACTGGAGGATCAATAATAAATAAATAAGTCAACAAGATATTATGGAATTATGGAAAAAATTGTGGAACTCCAATGGTTAAGAAAATCTAGGAATGTGTTCCACTAATCAAGGGAGCAGATCCACCAATCAAGGGAGCAGATCCACTAATCAAGGGATTTCGGTCAGGAAACCTTCCTCCATCCATGGGGAATGTTTCTTAATCATTTTTTATAAGTATCAAGTTGAATTTTCCTCTAGGGAATGATTGAGAAAATCTAGGAATGTGTCCCCTCCCATTTAATGAAAATTCCTAGTATTGGGGACTAGATCCACTAATCAAGGGATTTTGGTGGGGAAAGCTTTCTCCATTCATGGGGAATGATTCCTAATCATTTTGTATAAGTACCAAGTCGAATTTTCATCTAGGGGAGATTTTTCATTAGTGTTATTGTGGAGAGAGCTTGTATTTTTGTAGCTCCACTGTACTCTCTTGCAAGGATGTAATTCTATTGATGAAAATAATGAAGATTGGTGTCATGTTCATCTTCTAAATCTTTTTCTCCTCCATAGGTCTGTGATTTTCCTTGGGCTTGGCCATCCTAGGAACCTCATATCCCTTTTGTATCATTTTATTTCCTTCTTTTCATTACTTATTCACATGCATCTCTAGTTTTTATTTCTTTCTATTTCTACATTTAGTATTAATGATTTCTTGTTGTAGATTGAGTTAAATGGTTGATGTAAGTTCTTTTGCAGGATCCCAAGCATTATTTAATCCTTGGAAAAGCTTTGGAAGTTCATAATAATCATTGATTTGCTTGGATTAGTCTTCTTATTCCCAAATCTAAATTGTTGGACCTCTTTTTTAGCAAAGAATAGTAAATTTCTGATATTTTTTTACAGCATGATAACGAGCTTCAATCGACTTGATTCCACTTGCATTAGATCATAACAAAAATTACCCCATTGCATTTGCACTTGATTTGGTTAGGCATTTCTTCGATTTACTAGCTCACTAGTTCTCAAATTTCTATATTTTTGATTAGTAATGTTTTTATTTTTATTTTTGCATGGGTTAACATAGGTATTTTTGAGTAATTCCACTTGGAATATGGACATAAGACATCCTAGTTAATCAAAAAATTTGTCCCATCCTATTTGGATTTGATTTGCTTGGTCATTAAACCCTCACCAATTTCATCATTTCATAAGGAAACTTCTCCAATATTTTTGAGTGAATCCATCCATCTCCCAACTTTGGTTTTGAGTTCTGAGTGATCCTAGGAATTTTCTGACTCCATTCCACCCATCACACACCTTTCCTAGGCCTCCAATCACCTCCAAAACCTCACATTTTTCTCTCGGTTTTATCTTGTAGGTTTACTGTAATTCCTATAGGATCATCCTATATGTTTCTAGTACATCTTGTAGGTTTTCGTGAAATGGCCTGTTTTGAGGCTGAATTGAGAGAAAACCTCCAAGAAATCACCAAAAGGCTCCCAAGGGTCTCCCACACCATACAACCATCTCCTAACCCTTCCATTCATCCTCCAACATCCTTAATTCACCAGCCACATCACCAAAGGAAATTAGTTTTCATACTTGATTTTGCATAAAAAGACAAAAACAGATTTATTTTAGTCCCTTTACTTGCACATTAGCGATGTTTGATGCTTCTTACTTCCATGCTTAGATAGTAGCATTTGGTTCATGATAATTTAGCATTATTTCAAAGCATAGTTTCTTGGCAGTTAATTAGGAAATGGTGTGATTTAGCATTCAATTTCTGTCTCTTTCCTTGTACTTTCTTTCTTGCAATAGGTTAAGGTTCCATTTCAAACATTTCATTTTCTACAATTAGTTTAGGGTTTGACTTCAATACATGCATTCCATTACATCATGATGGCAAAGGAAGGACACATTGTATGCCGCACATATAGTGCCCACACCTCTTAATTTTGTACGAACCCTAGGTTGATAATTAAAGTTGGTAGCCTTGGGAGTTGCAGCATCTTTGTTGTAATACCGGGGCTCATCACTTTGTGGCACCGTTTCCAGGGAGGTGTCAAAATATGCTTTATTTTCTTCCCTAGTTGATTCATTTATTTTTATTTTTTGCAAAAATAAAAAAATAATTGCATTAGGCATATTTGATTTCAAAAATAGGAAAAGTGCATTGCATTAGTGTTTTCATTTGATCATAAAAACAAAAAACTTCTCCAACACCAACCCAACCCCCCTAATTGATCACATGGTGTAGTAAGAGCCACATCACCATTCACTTTTACAGGTAGAAGAAGAAGATGACAAAGAATGTAGAAGAAATGGATGGAGATGATGACAATGAGGAAGATCCTCTCAGATTTCCCATTCAAGATACTGATGGTAGTGTGCACATGAAGAACATCCCTCCCTCTTTTCTTCCAAAATTTCATGGTCTATGGTCAGAGGATCCAGAAACCTTTCTCTTTGAATTTGAGATTGTTTGTAGATATTATGGTTACTTATTAAAAACTCAAAAACTGATATTGTTTTTGGAAGCTTTGAAGGATAGAACTCTTAAATGGTTCATGAGTTTAAGGACTAATTCAATAAGATCATGGAATGATATGCAAAAGATATTTATAAAAAACTATAAAGATCATGATCTTAAAGCAGAAATCTTTAGAATCAATCAATGAGAAGATGAGAGTCTAGAGGATCTAATAGAGAGGTTCATGTACAATGTTAAGAGGGGAAAACTACATAATTTAGGATGCAACACACTAAAATACCTCTTACTTAGAATAATTAGGGATGAATGGATTGATCTCCTTAATCTCATGAGTAGAGGTGTTGTATACCAATTATCATTTGAGGAAATTTGTGAAACATGCAAACACATATCAAGAGGAAAAGCAAGAGTAGGTAAATCAACATCAAGATCGATAAGTCAAGCTAAACTTGGAAATTTGTTTGATGAATTTAAAACATAAATTCTTAGCAATCTAACCAAACACGTAGAAATTTTAAGAATACAAAATGAGCAAAAAGATGATGTTTGTGTTGTCCACGGAGAATCACATGATGTCAAATGTTGCTCCTCTTTACCAAGTGTCGAAGCCCCGAAAATCAGGTCTAGAACATGGGGGGTACCCACCCGATCCGAACCTTGGTTAGCAGCTCCTTTTCCGTTTGGTATGGTGGGTGTGACTGGGGATATGGGACCAGTTTCCCAATTTATGAGTGTGTGTGTGTAGAATTTGATATTTCTGGTCTAACAGTTCCTAATTAATATGCTCTAATTCTAACTTTAATCTAATGACATGCATTTGTATTCTAATAAATAGAAATATCTAAGCCTATACTAACCCGGGATGTAATATTTCTGTTATGCGATCTAAAAAGATTTCAGATAACAATCGGTAATAAATATCATTCAATTGTTATAAGAAAAGAATTCAATATAGATAAACCACTTCGCATAAAAAGTTAGACGAAACAGTTGTGAAAAACATATCGCACAATAAGTTACTCATATATTAAGCATAAATAAATAGCTACCACCGTACAAAAGTGCCAAATGATAACTCAGGCATTCATGCATTAATATATAAACAACTGAATTTGAATATCACTTTAACACAAAAGATAGAAATAGTTAAGAGATAAAAGTACCATTTATAACTAGTTCTACTCATGAGCTTTAAGAGATAATGATTTATCTCTTCTTAATCCAACATCCACTAAGAGTATAGAAGTGCAACATCAGTAGCAGATACTAGATGCAAAAATCAATAAATCCTGTTCCATTCATTCATCAAAACCTCCTCGGAGGGTGCAAAAGTGCATGTTCTAAGGACAAGT
>APFE030208250.1:236871-253468 GCA_000404065.3 Pinus taeda
TGCATGTTCTAAGGACAAGTTTTTGATAAATTTCTGGACCCTTCTCTAAATGCATGAGAAGGGTTTAAATACTACTAACTAAGACTAAAAATAACTTATTACAAAAATATAGGATATGGTTTAAATGACCGTCCTTTTTCTAGGAAAAAATAAAGCAAAAAACTATTTCTAAAATTAAATCTAACATCTCACTATTTCTTTATTTGCTCCTTAACATCACAAGAATTCAGCATTTGCTTGAGAAGAGTCGGTTGGCTGACTTCAGCTTTTAATTGCCCTGTGAAAACGGAATCAGCAAGAGCTGGCGCCATCTTTTCAACAAAATTGATGATGCATTTGGGGGTCATACACTGGCTATGTGGTTTCACTAAATAAGCCCAATAAGAATCCCAATTCAACTTAGTTAATGTTTTAATGGATTCTGCCTTTTCTTGAGCCTTTTGTTTCCAGTCTGCTTGCAATTTCTATACCTTTGGTAGATACCATATTGAAAATATTTCAGACAATTACTACTGGTTTTAGGATTCAAGTTTTACTTTTTTATTTTTAACGTACTTTTTTCAGAATTTCTGGGGCTTACAGGTAGCTGAGAAATTAGAGGCCTTCCATTTCAAGAAGTTTTACCCAGTCGAAAACTACCTCCGTTTCTTGATCCAGGCTTCCTTGGTGCGATTTTCACCTCTTGAGTGCTTTCTTTTAGTGGATGTAAAGCTTAAATTTTGTGAAAATAGTAATTCTGTAAGTTCTTGACCCTGAGTTTTAAATTGTTTGTTTTTGTCAGCGTTGTCTAGTACCCATTTAACCATGTCTGTGTAGGGGAGAATTTTGGGCCTTGCCGCTATCCGATGCAAGAATGAGCAAGCTAAATCTGCAACTGATGCTTCGGAAGACTTCGATGAACCTGCAGTAGCCATAAACTCCGTTACCTTAGGATTCTCTTCCTCAAGTAGATTATACATGCCTTCCCAAGTGGAAATACCCGTGTCTCTGTTGCATGCGGTGTCTGTGTACAAGGGCGCCATTTCTTTATCTTCAAACAACGGAGCCTTGCCTTTCTTCCCCATAGTATCTTGTATACTGCTTTGTATATTTCTTTGTTCTTCATTCCTGCAGTTTACAAGTGAGGTGAAAGTAATGATAAGGAATAGTGACGGGAAAGCTTTAAATGCCGAAGACATGCAAAAGTATACCACCTTACGTGAACTGGCCCTTCGATAAACATAAAACCATATTTCACTAACAATTGGAAACTAACTCATTACTTAGCATTAAAGGGCATAACCAGATCTCATTTTATGGAAAAAGTTTTTTCTTGAATAATGAGCCCGAAAAATCTACGATGGAGCGATTTGCTTTGCAATATCACAAATCGTTGTACCGGATTATCGCAAGATCGCAATATCGCATTGTCGTTCTGTTATTCTATTGTAAGATCGCTTTGCCGCTCTATCGCAATATTGCATGGTCGCAATATCGCATAATCATGGTATATGACCATTTTGTGTTAATGTATTTTCCTGCGAGGTGCGATTTTGCGATATGTGCCATCACATATCGGCGTCTTCTGCGGTTTTCCAGTGTAAGTGCGTTTTAAGTTATGCGATGCGATATATATGCTTTTAAATATGTAATCTCTCATCGCAATCTTGCAATCTTAAAGTTTGCCTTGTAAGAAGGCATCCTGTTATCCTTCCCGCGATGAGATATTTCTTAAGGAGTGATTTTATCTTTTCTCATCATGAAACTTAAGCTTTTTAGATTTTTCAAAGGTATTTTCCTAAGTTTATGATGGTGAGTTTTATTAAAAAGGAAATACAAGCACTAATTCATTTTTAAAAAATTTTGACTAAGGGTCCCCACTTATTTAGTATTAGAAATAACACAAAATAAGAAGGGGGGTTGTTGGTGGCCACAACAATTGGCAATTCACTTGGAAGAACCAATTATATCTGTCTTTCTTTTGAATTTTCTAAACTTCCAAAACAAAATTTTTTCCAGAAAGTTAAACTTTATTATAGAAAGATAAAGTACATTATTCTTTAACCTGTCAATGATATTTTGTTTCTTCTATTTTCAACTTTGATTATTTGCTCCCTCAAGCTAGTCCTTGTATCTACATCAGTCATTACTTGGTTTATAAAGATAAAACAAAGCCTTCTTTGTAAATCGGTTTTAAAAATGCTCATTTGTTGTAGGTAGTGCCTCTGCTGCCAGCAGGCATTCATAGCCTCGACAGGGTTACCTATTACCCAGCAATGATCCTGTATCCTACTTAGAGAAACATACAATTTTCAAAGAGGAATCCATATTTACACTTATTGCTTTCATTTTCTTTTTTTACCCTTAAAGAACAATGTCTTGGTTTGATAGCCAATTTATGACACAGTCATTCACTTGATTTATAACTTTGCTGAACAAGGTGGCTCGTGATGAGACCCCTTGCCTTTTGATTGCAACAATCTTGAGTCATTGCCCTGTTATGGTATGCAGTATTGGCAAAGTCAGCAAGTTATAATATCTGTGATTATGATAAGCCAGCTCGTGATGAGACCTCTCACTCTTTAAGATAAAGTGTATACTTGGATTGTTTCTGTGAAAGTTTTAATTTCCTAAGTAGGGAGGAAGTCATTGTTTCCTTAAGATAGCTCTGTACGACAATAGTAGAGTTTTTTGGACAGAGCTGGTCTACAGAGAATCTTTGTTTTGTTATTGATACCTTTCATTGCACTGATATAAAACAATTTCTCACTAAAGGTTGTTTTCATCAAATTCTTTATAGTTGAAACTAGTATCATTTCTAGGCTAGAGTCTTTAACTGTATCTTTCAATAATAAAGATCAATTTTCTAAAAGATTTGCTATTTATACAGGCGAAAAATCCAAATCTAAAAGAGAATTGGTGTCTTTTTCGTAAATCCCTAATGTAACCATTCACAACTAATTTTATTATGAAAATAAAAATCTAATCTACAAAATAGAAGAATGATCTTCTAAGGAAAATATTTCTTGACAATTTGTCCATTAATAGGCAAAGAATCTCTCTTTCCTGTTAAATCTTGTAACATAAAACTGGACGGGCCTATGACTTCTATGATTTGTAAAGGACCAAGCCACATTCGTTGAAATTTTGTATGTTTCCCTTTTTCCTCGTGAGCCTTGTCCCATTTTAAAACTAGATCTCCCATCTGAAAATCTTTTCTGGTCATCATGTTTGAATCAAAAGAGGCTTTTACTAATGCTTGATGATGAGCGTGAGTTCTTTTGGCCTGTTCTCGTTGTTCTTATAACTTAATTATTTCCATTTGCCTTAGCTGTAAGGAGGAAGTTGGTACTTCATCAATATATTGAACTAAAGACAAAGAGGGAATTGCTAAATGAGTTGGATGAACCACTTCTTTTCCATAAACTAAACTGAATGGAGAAGTGTCGATGGAGGCTTTCTGTGTTATTCGTTCTTCCCATAAAGCATATATTAAAGACTTATGCCAATTTTTATGATTTTGGTAAACTGTTCATTTGATAATCCTGATTAGGTTTTTATTTGTAGATTTAGCTAACCCATTGCTCTGTGGGTAGTAACTGGCAAAATATTTAAGTTTGAAACCCCTTTTAAGTGCAAATTTAGTCATTGCATTTCCAGAAAAGTATGATGCATTGTCAAACATTAAAGTGGAAGGCAACCCAAACCTGGTGATTATAAATTGATCTATGAACTCAATTATATGTTCAGCATTAGCCGTCTTGAGTGGAATTTCTTCTACCCATTTAGTAAAGTAATCTGTTTCTGTAAGGATATATCTATGTTGTTTAGAAGAGTGAGGAACGATCTCACCTATTATGTCCAATCCCCACTGATAAAAAGGTTGTTCAATGTTGACTGGCTGTAGTGGCAAGGATGGTTTCTTTTGTCTCCTAGCAACGGTTTGGAAGACTTGACACTTCCTCACGTAATTGTGCAAGTATTTAAATAATGTGGGCCAGTAATAGCCTGCGCGTAATATTTTATGTGTAGTAGCATCTCCAGCATAGTATTCACCTGCTCGCCCATCGTGGAGTTCCTGCAAAAAAATTTTAGCTTCAGATTCCTCAACACATCTAAGGAGAACATAATCATAATTTATTCTAAAAAGAACATCATTAAGGAGCTGATATTGTTTGGCTTTCAACCTTAGAGCTCTTTTCTTGGTATGATCGAGGTGTGAAGGAGCATATCCATTCTTTAGATAATAAATGATATAGGCATATAATGACTAATTATCGTTTAGGCCTACCTCATACATTTGTATGTCTGTAGATGGAATTTCAGATATAAGCGATGCTCCAGCCAACATTTTGCAAAAGCCTTGACCTTTTACAATACTTGCTAGTTTGATTTCCACGTCATATTCCTGTAAGGCAGTAACCCAATTGGCTCTTTTCTCACCCACGTCTTTTTGCACTAAAATATTTCTTACCGCTGGAAACAGTACTATGATTTTTGTATGGGTTTTCAGTAGGAAGGGTTTGAAATATTTGATTGCTTTGAAAATAGCATAAGCCTGTTTCTCCACATCTAAATAATTTAATTCAGCCCCCTATAAATTTGAACTGAAGAAAGCAATCAGAGCTTCTGCTTTTTCTTGATTAGCTTGAGTGAGTATCGCAGCATATGATCTATCAGAGGCAAATGTATATAAAATAAAAGGCTTTGAAAAATTTGGAGTTGCTAAAGACAGAGCATTCACAATTGCTTGTTTGATCAGATTGAATGCCTCATATTCGTCTTGGCCCCATTTGAAGTTTGAGTTCTTTTTTATCATTGCTTGTAAAGGAGACACAATTCTTGAAAAATCTGGAACAAATCTCTTTACAAAGTTGATCTGGCCAAGGAAAGATTGCATGGCTTTTTTGTTGTGAGGTAGGGATATTTCGGAAATTTCCTTGATTCTGTCAGGATCAATGTGAATTCCAGATTTTGACACTATGAATCCTAGAAGTTTTCCTTCACTTAATGTGAAAAAGGACTTTTTCGGGTTTAGTGAAATTCCGTACCTTAGACAACGTTGGAAGATTTGTTTTAAATCTCTAAGATGGTTGCTTCGTTTCTTGGAATATATAGTTATATCATCCAAATAGATTACGACAGATTTATTAACTAAACCTTTGAATGCGATGTCCATGGCTCTCCGAAATGTGGCACCAGCATTAATGAGGCCAAAAGGCATATTTTGATATACGTAGGTGCCCCATTTTATTCTGAATGTGGTTTTTAATTGATCATCAGGATGTACCAACACTTGATTGTATCCTGAGAATCCATCCAAAAAGGACATTAATTCTGACCCAGTGACTGCCTGCAATATTTGTTCCATATGAGGCAAAGGAAAATTATCCTTTTGGCAGGCTTTATTAAGATTTCAAAAGTCAATGCAGATTCTAATATCTCTGTTTTTATTTCTAATGGGGACCATATTGGAGACCCATTTGGAATGTCGAATGGGAAAGATTATTTTGGCTTTCAATAGCTTGTTGAGTGTAGGTTTGATTTGGTTTCCTAGATTGGGATGGATTTTTCTCAACTTTTGTTGGACAGGCTTTTCATCATCTATCATTGGAATAGTATGTTGGATGATGGAAGTGTCGTACGTTTTGAGTTCATCGTAGTTCCAAGAAAAAACACTTTTGTACTATCTCAAAAGACAAATATATGCTAATTTTTCTTCAGGAGATAGGCCAAGGCCTAGATTGATGTTCTATGGTTTGGTATCAGTTCCTAGATTTATTAATTCGTAGTTCAAAGTTGAAATTTGGAGTTTCAAATTGGTAGATCTTTTAAACCAATCTTTCAAATCATAAAGGTCTTCTAACTTAACTACCGACTTAGGTATAGCATTGTTAGTGGTATCTTGTTGCAATTGTTAGTCATGTTGGTCTTCGTCAATTATTTGATTGGTGTAGGATCCTTTAGATGAGAGAAAACTCACGATGTCAGGATCGTCGTTGAAAATTCTCCAATTTGTAATGTTATCAGGAATAGAAGGTCTAAATATTAATTCTATTGAGAATCTATCAAGGCTAAAATCTTATGAAGGGATAAGTTTGGAAGCTACATTAGCTAAAAGGTCTGCACTTGCATTCTGGAGTCTGGGAATTGATGAAGTATTAAATGCTATAAAGTGTTCAGTCAGATCTTGAACTAAAGATTGGTAATGTTTTAAATGACCTAATAAACAATGTATAGTATTACGTATCTGTCTGATTACAATTTCAGAATCTCCAAAAGCTTGAAGGTATTTGACGTCTAATCCGATTGCTTTGTACAACCCTTGGACTAAAGCCTCATATTCTGCAGTATTGTTGGTGCAATCAAATTCGAGTCAGCAAGTTAAGATAGTTTTATCTCCTTCTGGACTAACTAGCACGCATCCTGCTCCTGCTCCTTCGTTAGATTTAGAACCATCAAAAAATAATTTCCAAAATAAAGATTTATTTATAGGACTATCTAAAAAATTAATACATTTAGAACTATCTATTTGAGAAAATTTTTCGACTTGGGATAAAACAAAATGTTCTAAATAAGGTGACGTATGAGCATTAAAATTCCCTAGGAAAGAATCTACTGAGTAATTGCCAATAATACTGTTGTTATATGCTACCGGTTCATTCTCCCCTTCAAGCTCCATTACTATGTATTTTTGATGTCTTTCTCGTTCAACTTTTATTTGATTAGGTTTACCATTGTAAGGGAGCCACATGTGCGACCAGTCAGTTGCAAAGTATCCATGAAGTTTTTCTGACCAATCTCTGCTAAGAATTAAGCCATAAAATTATGGAATATCAGCAACTAAAATGTCGATAACTTGACATACCTTTGGGTTGGATGACAACCTTATGGTAACCTGATTTAATTCACCAATCACTTCGACTTGTGATCGATCTAATTGAACTATGCGCACAATAGATTTTTGCAGTTGAACGTTCAATTTTGTACATATTGACTTTGGTAAAATATTCGATGAAGCTCCTGAATCCACTAAGAAATTATGCACATTTTTATTAAACATTTCATAAGTAAGAAGAAACGGGGGAGTATTAGATCTCGATCTTCCTCCAATTAACGTGATGTCATTTGGATCAACCTTGTTAATCACATTAGTCGGAGGTCTTCCCATATCATGGGAATCTTGTGAAATATGGGAAGCTTGTGAAATTACAGCGACAGGCAAAGGTGCAACTGGGACAGCATGTGATTCTTTCAAAAGTATCTTTTGCTGGTGTTTTAACTTGCTCAATTCGTAAAGAGTGATGTTGGCCCTATTCTTTTTCATATCTTCTAAGATATTGTACTCCATTTCATCTGAAACGAAAAGCTTTTTAGATCGAGTCGATGAATCTTTTTGGACTGGGCTGGTTTGAGTTGCTTTGGGTGTCGTTTTCTTGGTTGCGACTTTATCCTTCATTGTCGAGCTTGCGCTCTTTGGCTTAGGGGTAGTTTGAGGAGGATCATGTTGATTTCTACTTCGTGTACTAACTGGGGATGCTTCTTGATCCTCTTCTTGTGGGAGGATGAAATCCCACATTCCTTGTAACTCTACAACTTCTTATTCATCAGTTTGCTCTTCAGTAGCGATTCCCTCTTCTTCTTCTTCGGATTCAGCGCTCGTAATAGCATTGGGGGGCTTTGAATCAGTCAAAGGGTTTCTTTTAAAAGGTATATACGATTTTTTTGAAGAATTTTATGCCACTTGTTTCTTAATGTCGACCATTTCGTTAGACATGGTCTTCAAAACATTTTGCAATCCTTCTAAATTGAATGGATCTTTCGATTGTTTTTTCTTGGGATCTTCTTTGAAAGTAACCTTCTTGGATTTTCGTTCTTCTATCACGGTTTTCTTTTCAAGGGCTATAATACGCTTCTCTACTGCTATTGCTTCTTTCATATTTTCGGCTAAAGTTGTCTTGTTAGCCACGTCCACGAAGATTGCTATGTTTGATGGTAAAGCAGTGATGTACCATTCACTTCGCATTTCTTCGCTGGGCTTGGAAGCAGTAGGAATTTTGTTTAACAGTTTATTGAAACGTGAATTGAAATCTTTGATAGGTTCTTTTGACTTGGCTGTAAGGTTTGACAGGTCACTGATCAACGTTGCCGTAGACCTATCATCACCAAATTTAATGAGGAATTGTTCTTGGAAGATATCCCAACTAGTGATAGATCCAGATGGTAATGAAAAATACCATGATCTGGTTGTTCCCTGAAGAGTATAAGGAAAAATTCGAACGACAGCATCTTCGTTAGTAACTCCATTGAGATTGATGGATAGCATAAAGTTATTAATATGCTCTTCTTCTAGCATGCCTGCTTCAGGATTAAACTTAGGCAACCATTTCCCATGATGGGTTGGTAGCTGACTCAAGGGTGCAGGCATTAAGACTGCCCCTGGGTTATTCCATGGAGATTGGGCCATCACTGATCCACTAACGGAGGGAAGTGCAGAAGATGATCCCTGAGTTTGGGAAGATGAGGATATTATGACTCTGGATGATTCAGAAGGAGATCTAGAAATACTAGTAGGCTAGTGGACAATGATCTGAAGTGGTGGAGTGGATGGTTGACTTCACGGTGAAGAAGTTGAAATGGATGATGAGGGTGAAAGAGTCTCGCTATCGGACCCTTTAAGTGATTTCCTTGCTCTCTTCCTAGTGGGTAAAGGTAACTCAGTTGGCTGAACACCAAAATTTTTTCTCTTTAATCTGGTCAAAGGATGAGCAAGGTTATATTACACAGTCTCGCTGCCTTGACATTTATCAAATATTTGAGGAGATATAGAAAATCATTGAAGTTTGTGAATCAGAGATTCAACTTCAGGAGGTTCAATAGTAGATTGTTCTAAAATGTCAGGGTTTGTAGCAGTGGTTGTTGATCCTACAACTTCTGGCTTTGGATTTAAAGGTTCTAAATGTAATGGAGAAGTCGGGGGAGATGGTGAGGGAGATTTACTCTCAGAATGGTATTTAGATTTGGACTTACTTGCCATTCATAGTTTGAGGCCCTCCTTCTAGCGCCAAATATGTTGAAGCCCCGAAAATCGGGTCTACAACAAGGGGGATACCCACCCGGTCCAGACCTTGGTTAGCAGCTCCCTTTCTGTTTGGTATGGTGGGTCCGACTGGGGATATGGGACCAGTTTCCCAATTTATGAGTGCGTGTGTGTAGAATTTGATATTTCTGGTATAACAGTTCCTAATTAAGATGCTCTAATTCTAACTTTAATCTAATGACATGCATTTGTATTCTAATAAATAGAAATATCTAAGTCTATACTATCCCGGGATGTAACCTTTCTATTATGCGATCTAAAAAGATTTCAGATAACAATCGGTAATAAAGATCATTCAACTATTATAAGAAAAGAATTCAATATAGATAAACCACTTCGCATAAAAAGTTAGACGAAGCAGTTGTGAAAAACATATCGCACAATAAGTTACTCATATATTAAGCATAAATAAATAGCTACCACCATACAAAAGTGCCAAATGATAACTCAGGCATTCACGCATTAATATATAAACAACTGAATTTGAATATCACTTTAACACAAAAGATAGAAATAGTTAAGAGATAAAGGTACCATTTATAACTAGTTCTACTCATGAGCTTTAAGCAATAACGATTTATCTCTTCTTAATCCAACATCCACTAAGAGTACAGAAGTGCAACATCAGTAGCAGATACTAAATGCAAAAATCAATAAATCATGTTCCATTCATTCATCAAAACCTCCTCGGAGGGTGCAAAAGTGCATGTTCTGAGGACAAGTTTTTGATAAATTTCTGGACCCTTCTCTAAATGCATGAGAAGGGTTTAAATACTACTAACTAAGACTAGGTTTAAATACTACTAACTAAGACTAAAAATAACTTATTACAAAAATATAGGATACGGTCTAAATGACCATCCTTTTTCTAGGAAAAAATAAAATAAAAACTATTTCGAAAATTAAATCTAACATCTAACTATTTCTGTATTTGCTCCTTAACATCGCAAGCATTCAGCATTTGCTTGAGAAGAGTCGGTTGGCTGACTTCAGCCTTTAATTGCCCTGTGAAAACAGAATCAGCAAGAGTTGGCGCCATCTTTTCAACAGAATTGATGATGCATTTGAGGGTCATACATTGGCTGTGTGGTTTCACTAAATAAGCCCAATAAGAATCCCAATTCAACTTAGTTAATCTTTTAATGGATTATGCCTTTTCTTGAGCCTTCTGTTTCCAGTCTGCTTGCAATTGCTATACCTTTGATAGATACCATATTGAAAATATTTCAGACAATTACTATTGGTTTTAGGATTCAAGTTTTACTTTTTTATTTTTAACGTACCTTTTTTCAGAATTTCTGGGGCTTACAAGTAGCTAAGCAATTAGAGGCTTTCCATTAAGAAGTTTTACCCAGTCGGAAACTACCTTCGTTTTCTGATCCAGGCTTCCTTGGTGCGATTTTCGCCTCTTGAGTGCTTTCTTTTAGTGGATGTAAAGCTTAAATTTTGTGAAAATAGTAATTCTGTAAGTTCTTGACCCTGAGTTTTAAATTGTCTGTTTCTGTTTGCGCTGTCCAGTACCCATTTAACCATGTCTGTGTAGGGGAGAATTTTGGGCCTTGCCGCTATCCGATGCAAGAATGAGCAAGCTAAATCTACAACTGATGCTTCAGAAGACTTCGATGAACCTGCAGTATCCGTAAACTCCGTTACCTTAGGATTCTCTTCCTCAAGTAGATTATACATGCCTTCCCAAGTGGAAATACCCACATCTCTGTTGCATGCAGTGTCTGTGTACAAGGGCGCCATTTCTTTATCTTTAGACAACGGAGCCTTGCCTTTCTTCCCCATAGTATCTTGTATATTTCTTTGTATATTTCTTTGTTCTTCGTTCCTGCAGTTTACAAGTGAGGTGAAAGTAATGATAAGGAATAGTGATGGGAAAGCTTTAAATGCCGAAGACATGCAAAAGTATACCACCTTACATGAACTAGCTCTTCGATAAACATAAAACCATATTTCATTAACAATTGGCAACTAACTCATTAATTAGCGTTAAAGTGCATAACCAGATCTAGTTTTATGGAAAACATTTTCTTGAATAATGAGCCCGAAAAATCTGCGATGGAGCGATTTTGCGATTTGCTTTGCAATATCACAGATCGCTATATCACATTATCACAATATCGCAATATCGCAAGATCGCAATATCGCAATATCACAATGTCGTTCTGTTATTCTATCGTAAGATCGCTTTGCCACTCTATCGCAATATCGCAATATCGCATGGTCGCAATATCACATAATCATGGTATATGACCATTTTGTGTTAATGTATTTTCCTGCGAGATGCGATTTTGCGATATGCACCATTGCATATTGGCGTTTTCTGTGGTTTTCCAACGTAAGTGCGTTTTAAGGCATGCAATGCGATATATATGTTTTTAAATATGTAATCTTGCATCGCAATCTCGCAATCTTAGAGTTTGGCTTGTAAAAAGGCATCCTGTTATCCTTCCCGCGATGCGATATTTCTTGAGTGATTTTATCTTTTTTCATCATGAAACTTAAGCTTTTTAGATTTTTCAAAGGTATTTTCCTAAGTTTATGATGGTGAGTTTTATTAAAAAGGAAATACAAGCACTAATTCATTTTAAAAAAATTTTGACTAAGGGTCCCCACTTATTTAGTATTAGAAATAACACAAAATAAGAAGGGGGGTTGTTGGTGGCCACAACACCAAGGTTTAAGGAAGTTCACCAGGAGGACAATGGAGCAAGTCAATTTCCAATCCAGCAACGTTATGTAGCTCCAAGAGGACCAAGGCAGCCTATTCAGCCTGATATTATACAAGAGCCTAATTCACAGTTTCAAGCTTATGCACATCCACCTCAAAGTAATTGGAACACACCTTTTACTTCGCAACATTAGCTATCTCAACCCCAAAACCAATCTTGGCAACAAGGTTTGCAAGGAACTTATGGGAGCCATCCACAATATCCTCAATATATTCCTCAATATCCTCCATACCAAACTCCATGTTATCCTTACCATTCACCTCCACCACAACCACAACCCCATCCACATCAATTTCGAATATACACTCCCACTCAACTACTTGTACCACCACTCCCAAACCCACACATTAAAGTAGCTCAGCCCACTTACAAGCCTGAGGTACAACACTTCCAAACATCTCCTCTTGAGATCAATGGTATTCACCATAGTTTAGGAAGAGTATTGCAAAAAAGAGACAATCTTGATATCATTGAAGGACCACATCCAAAAGAAGAAGTTTCAAATAAGAAGACCAAAGAACCATGGGCTACGATTGATGAAGAGTAGACATCAAAATTAGAGATCGAGAGAACTCCCTCATGACTACCATCAAATCCTCTATGTATTCAAGAGAACAATAAAAAAAAGAGGAAGATTTGAAGGTCATGGTAGAAGAAGACATGAAGAATGATCCCAATCAGTAAGTGGACCAGGGGCATCACAACTATATTGAAATATGGTTGCATATAGTCATTAAGTTGTAGCAATACCCTCTTCTTCAATTGTGCTTGATATCATCAATGTCAAATCATTTGATCTCTCAAATTTAGGTAAATGTCAAAGCATACATCGCAAGCCTACACATCAATTTTTTCGTCATGTTGATGTGCACATGGCTCCATTCGATGTATTCTTATACTTGAAAGTGATTTTGTTTTTCAAGTAGGGTAGGGTAGAAGAAAAAAAAGTTGAAAAATGAAAAATACGAGAAAAAAAATAAATTCTAAGGTGAAAACTTCCTTGGAGGTGCCTCAGGTTGGCTCATTGATTGAAAACCTCCATGAGGTGGTGAATGGGTTGGGGAAAAAAAAAGAGAAAAAAGAAAAGATCGTACGTGAAAACCTCATTTGAGATGCCTAGGCAGACCTACTAGTTGAAAACCTCATTGAAGTGGTTAGTATGCCTAGAAGAAAAAAGAGAAAAAAAAATAAAAAAATCCTTCCTCCATGCATCTCTTTGAAAAATGCATGTACTCTCCAAGATCTGCAAGCAATAAGAACAAGTTGGTGCCAAAAGGAAAATTGGTCAAGCCTAGTGAAAAGAAGTCAAATTTTGACTTTCTCCTCCTTTTCTCAAATGCTCCAACAAGGCCAAGGCCATGCCAATCCATCACCCTCAGCTATTTTCACCATCCACCATCATTCTCAAGCTTCTACCACTCATTTTCCTTGTTGTCCTAAAAAACTATAGGATGCTCTATTTTACTACAAGATACAAAAATACATAGAGTAGACATTTGTTTTTTCCATAACTTGAAAACCATGCATCCATTTGCAAGCTGTTTTAGGGGGAGATGCATATGGATGATGGTAACTTGATCAAGCAATTTCAGCAAATTCCAATGCACAGTTTCCAAGAAATTGGCCTCCATCACCTTCAGCCATTTTTCTATTTTCTCAATATTCGTGCATCCATTTAAAATTTTGTTTCATGGGGAGATGCATATGGATGATGGTAACATGGCCAAGCAATTTCAGAAAATGCCAATGCACGGTTTCCAAAAAATTGGCTTCCATCACCTTCAACCATTTTTAGTTTATCTCGAGATCTGTGCATCCATAGACCAAATTTTTTCTATGGCGAGGTGCATAATTATGATGGAAACATGCTCAAAAAGTTTCAGCGCAATCCAATCTACCGTTTGGGAGATATGGAGAAAACAACTTGTTGTCTTGTAAACCTACAGGGTATAGAACAACACCTATAGGATTGGCAGTGAGCAGTTTTAAAGGCGATCCAGAGGTCAAAGAATATCCTCTAGAGCTTAACAGTAGAATCAAGATCATAAACATCACCATCCAACAGCTACACATCAACATCAACTCAACAGAAGCATGCATGTCTCTCCAACAACCATCAGGTAGGTGCAGGTATGCAATATTCTTAACCTCTTCTATTGAGCATATTATAGTTATAAATTTGTTGTAAATGCATGGGAGATGAGGTTTTGTAAGCTAAGGATTGGTCAGTAGTCTTAGCTACCTTTAGCTACTTAATTGCAACTCACTCCTTCACTTATGCAATGTTGAAAAGTCAAATTATGAAGGGTGACCATTTCAAGGAATGAGGACAGGAATTAAAAGAAGAAATTTGTGCAAAGGCCAAGGTCACCAAAACACTCCAAGCCCTCCATCTACTTCATTTTCACTATCCATTCATCATTCATCCATCCCATTTCATTCTTGAAAAAAAAATAGTGAGAGTAGCCTCTCCATTTTCATGAAATTTTGATTTGCAGGTCAGAAAGAAGGACGGTCAAAGAGCAAAGCAGGATCACAAAGAGACCCCCTTCACTCACATTTTTATTTTACCATTCATTTCTCCACCATTTTTGTCATTTTTTCCAATCCTTTACTTCAGTTTACAAAGGGACTGTGTTTTCTACAGGATGATCCTGCAAGAATTATAGTGACACAAAAATCCTACAGGAGGAAGTTCTAAGGCAAATAAATGACTTGTCCAAATGGCAGAACAAGGTAGTAGAAGGTTGATAAGGATATGGAAGACCTTTCTAATCTAAAAAAAATATTCAATAACTCATCCTGAATAAGGGCAAGAAAGCAAGATAATGGTCTCAAGAAACAATGATTTTTCTTTGAAAAAATATGTTTTTGGGCTTGTCCTTGCAGAGCTTACACCCAAGATTCTTAATGCATAAGAGAGAGCCCACCAGGGCCATGGATGAGGCACAATGAGGTCACTAAGTTGCTCAGAGGATGAGCAACACTTCCAGCAGGGGGGTATGATGGGCCTCTAAATTAGACATAAATTAAGGCCCATGCCTCTAATTTAAAACATAAATTAAGGCCTATGACCATCTTTCAGCACATTAAACCTCTCTTTTTGCATTAGATAATTTATTTTTAACTTTAATATATTTATTAGGAAGGTTTACGAATAGTTCAATATTTGTGCCTAATATTATTTATTTTTTGTGGAATATTATGAGAATATTGGGAAGATAATGAAGAGTTGGAGGAGGAGATAATTTAGGGACTTGTTCCCTACCACTCGAGGATCAATAATAAATAAATAAGTCAACAAGATATTATGGAATTGTGGCACAAATTGTGGAACTCCAATGATTGAGAAAATCTAGGAATGTGTTCCACTTATCAAGGGAGCAGATCCACCAATCAAGGGAGAAAATCCACTAATCAAGGGATTTCGGTGGGGAAAGCTTCCTCCATCCATGGGGAATGATTCTTAATCATTTTCTATAAGTCCCAAGTCGAATTTTCCTCTAGGAAATGATTGAGAAAATCTAGGAATGTGTTCCCTGCCATTTAATGCAAATTCCTAGTACTGTGGACTAGATCCACTAATCAAGGGATTTTGGTGGGGAAAACTTCTTCCATTCATGGGGAATGATTCCTAATCATTTTGTATAAGTACCAAGTCGAACTTTCCTCTAGGGGGGATTTTTCATTAGTGTTATTGTGGAGAGAGCTTGTGTTTTTGCAGCTCCATTGTATTTTCTTGTATGGATGTAATTCTATTGATGAAAATAATGAAGATTAGTGTCATGTTCAGCTTCTAAATCTTGTTCTCCTCCATAGGTCTCTGATTTTTCTTGGGCTTGGCTATCCTAGGAACCTCAGATCCCTTTTGTATCATTTTATTTCCTTCTTTTCATTGCTTATTCACATACATCTCTAGTTTTTATTTCTTTCTATTTATGCATTTAGTATTAATGATTTCTTGTTGTAGGATTGAGTTAAATGGTTGATGTAAGTTCTTTTGTAGGATCAAAAGCATTATTTAATCCTTGTAAAAGCTTTGGAAGTTCATAATAATCATTGAGTTGCTTTGATTAGTCTTCTTATTCCCAAATCTAGATTGTTGGACCTCCTTTTTAGCAAAGAATAGTAAATTTCTGATATTTTTTAAGAGCATGCTAACGAGATTCAATCGACTTGATTCCACTTGCATTAGATAAAAAAAAAATTCTAGTTCATAACAAAAATTACCCCATTTAATTTTCACTTGATTTGGTTAGGCATTTCTTAGATTTACTAGCTCACTAGTTCTCAAATTTCTAGATTTTTGACTAGTAATGTTTTTTTTTTTCATGGGTTAGCATAGGTATTTTTGAGTGATTCCACTTGCAATAGGGACCTAAGACATCCTAGTTAATCACAAAATTTGTCCCATCCAATTCTTATTTGATTTTCTTGGTCATTAAACCCTCACCAATTTCATCATTTCATAAGGAAACTTCTCCAAGATTTTTGAGCGAATCCATCCATCTCTCGAGTTTGGTTTTGAATTCTGAGTAATCCTAAGAATTTTCCCACTCCATTCCACCCATCACACACCTTTCATAGGCCTCTCATCACCTCTAAAGCCTCACATTTTCTCTCATTTGTATCCTTTAGGTTTACTGTAATTCCTACAGGATCATCTTGTAGGTTTCTACTACATCATGTAGATTTTCCTAAAATGGCATGTTTTGAGGCTGAATTGAGAGAAAACCTCTAAGAAATCACAAAAATCCTCCAAAGGGTCTCCCAAACCATC
>APFE030208256.1:8592-28045 GCA_000404065.3 Pinus taeda
AGCACATAGGAAACTTAAACTCCTTCATTCAGATTTATGTGGTCCAATGCCTGTTCCTTCTGCAAATGGAAATAAATATATCATGACATTTATTGATGACTACACCAGAATGTGTTGGGTTTATTTATTGAAGAACAAATCTGATGCTTACCAAACATTCAAGAATTTTCATAATGGATTGAAAATGATGCAAATCTCATATTGGGTCTATTCACATTGATAATGGAAAAGAATACACATCAAATGAATTTGAAAATTATCTTCGCCAACATGGGATCAAACATCAAACAACTGTGCCTTATAATCCCCAACAGAATGGTGTAGCTATAATCCATCTAATGCTATAAGAAACAAGGCTCCATATGAAATGTGGTGTGGACATGTTCCTTCGATAAAGCATCTCAAGGTCTTTGGCTCCACCTATTAGGCCTTGATACCAAAGGTACATAGAAACAAACTTGATGCTAGAAGTCGTAAGTGTATCTTTCTGGGGTATTCAAACACCTCCAAAGCATACCATCTCTATGATGAATTAAATAAAAAATTTGTTCTATCTAGAGATGTAATTTTTCTTCAATCATTCAAAATTGACAATGTTGTTGAGCGGCAACTTGATTGCTTGGATAGATTCGCAAAAGCAAAATCATTTCAAGAATTTGATAATCAGATTCCACATCTTGAAGGGGGGCTTCCTATATTAGATCAACATGTGGAATCTTCTTCTGAAGAACACTCTCCCCCGCATGAAACTCCAACAACGAATGATTCTTTAAGTGATGTAATTGATAGAATTGGGAGACTCAATCTTGATTTTGTCCCAACTCAATCAATGGAGTAGCCTAGACCATATGAGAAAGGTCCCCCAAAGTGGCTGACAAAGACACTTGAAAGTGTTCATCCTAATGAAGTTGGAAAGATAGGATCTAGAAATTCAAACCAGAAAAATGGAGGTGATGTGGATGACTCTAATTCACCTATTGATATGGATGTATCTTATGATTGTGAATTGAACTTGTCTACAGATTTTGAACCAACTTCCTTCAAAGAAGCTGCTTCTCATGATGAATGGAAAGAAGCAATGCAAAAGGAGTATGATGCCCTCATAAAGAATGACACTTGGAAGCTGGTTGATCCTCCATTAGGAGCCAAACCAATTGGCTACAAGTGGGTCCACAAGAACAAGTATAAAGTTGATGGCTCACTTGACAAGCACAAAGCTAGGCTTGTGCACAAAAGGAAGGGGTTGATTATGAGGAGACTTTTTCACCCACAACAAAATGGGCTACCATCCAGACACTCTTTGCACTAGCAGCTCAGAATGGTTGGAAAGTCCATCAAATGGATGTAAAAACTGCTTTCTTCAATGGAGATCTAAAAGAGAATGTTTTTATGCCCTACTTGAAGGATTTGCTGTGAAAGGACATGAACATAAAGTATGCAAACTTGTGAAGTCCTTGTATGGCCTTTGTTATCACTCAGGTTGTCCCTAAGCTCCTGAAGGGATACAGCCGAGGTAACCACAAACCAATCTTTGGATTGCAGGTTCTAGCCCACCTACAATCAGAGAGGGATCTCTCGTAATGATTTAGCTTTGTTGATGATGATTTTAGGCTAGCTATTGAGTTCAAGGGTTTTGCTTTAAGTTTGGATGGAAGTCTAGATGGAGGGAAGATATCTTCAAGTGGAGAGGCAAAGCATGGAGCAGAAAGTTTCAAACCATTGGGCGTGGAGTGAAGGAATTAAGTTGCTGGTGCATTTTCTTGGTCACAAGATGAATATGAAGCAAGGTAGTTGTATATGACACAATCTTCAGGCTTAAAGAGATGAAACGGAAGCTGAGGGATGAGAGGCAATAAAGAATCTCTCAATATCTTCAACAGAGGGAAAACGAATGAACTGTATCCAGGAGCAGCTAAGAATTCATGGATAACTGTCATACATGATGAGTTAGGGCAAATATGAGCCAGATGGAATACATATTTATGCCTAAACAGATGAAAACATGAAGAAATAGCAGAAATCGAGCATAGAGTGTATTTAAACAAATTCTAAGCTAATATTTCTTTCTGCTGTTTTAGAGCGTAGTTCATGAGTGAAAATAGAGATAAGAAGTACTTATTAAGTCATGCGACAGCACAAGAATTTCACAGTCAATCTTCAATTATTTAAACAAATCAACATTTCATTCTCCATGCTTGCGAGCAATCTTTGATTATAGAAATTTTCCAGCATATAGTGCGAGTCTCCCTCTGAGTATATCCTCCCAAAATTATAAAAAACAACCAACCCTTAATACATCTGCCTTCGCAGAATATATAGAAGTTATTTACAAAATATCCCATTGGGAAAATATCTGGACATAACTGTGTCCAGCTACTCTGACATGCTTAGTAACTATCAGGAAGAAAAAATTGCACAATAATAACTGAGAAAGTAAATGCGTTTAATTAGCTGTTGTTGCTGTCCTGATTGTTGTTGACTCTTAGACTGAGAAAGTCAATTGATGAGTGCTATGCTGATGAGCTGTTCTGAGTGTGTTGTCACCTGCCACCTATTTGTCCTTTTCAAATGCTTTTCCGCGCCAATTCTATCCGTTGTTAGCTTTGAACTTTCCCGGTAGCGAAAATTGTGAAATGAAGTTTGCTTGTAGAGGAAAGAATATGCAGAAAATCAAATTACTGTAGAATCTGAAGCAGACTTTGCCACCAATCGTCTGGTGGTAAATGATGTTTTCTTAATTTAAATAAGGTCTCATCAGCTTCTATATATGCATAATAATTCAGCCAGACCGGAAAAAGATGTTTAATCTCATGTTCAATGTAAAATAGATCTTCTAGTTTATTGTATAAACTCTGCCCTGTGAGAGGAGTTGATTCTTCTGTGTTGCTTGATGATGCAGTGATCTGATTCTGTACGTATGTATGTAGTCTATATGCATACTGCTCCTGCTTTAATAATTTTCCCACGCTAGTAACCAGGCTGGGTAAACCTCTGTTCTGTAAGTCTGCCAACCTTTGTCTGAAGGCCTATACCTCTGTTTGCATTTCTTGGCACTTTCTCTCTATCGTCTGGACAAAATTCCTCATGGTTAGCACCTTTTTGACACTCACATTGGTCTCTGTTCTGTTATGAATGTTTATTGCTATCAACTGGTCACCAGTACGAGTGTTTAGAAAGTGAATCAATTTATTGGCTAACTCAGGCTTGTCTGCCAATAATGCCCTGGCCTTTTGAGTTTCATACTGAGCTATTGTCATCAAATCTATCTGATCAAAAATGGTTTGAATTCCTGTCCATTGCTCAATGAGAGCCTTGCCAATATTATCCCATAAAATTTTTTTGATTTGAGCCAGGGTCGCATGGAGAGTGAGGTCTTTCTCCAAGGCCTTTATTTTATTTTCTAGGGCCTTTATTTCCCTGGTTTTCTCAGCAACTGTAATTTTTTATTTATCATAGCTTGCTTCAATTTTAGCTAGCTTTTCTTTGGTTTCCCTCATTTCTGTCATTTGTACTTCGAGGGCCTTAATCTCTTTCATCATGGCTTCCATGCCCAAATTGGCTTCTTGTGCAGCTGCTGTTGTAGTTGCTGATGTGGTTGTTGTAGTTGAAACATCTGTTGCTGAAGTTGAAGCTGGTGGAGGTGCTGTTGTAGTAACTACTGGAGGGGGAGCCGAGATCGTTGGGATTAATGGAGGAGGCCTTGAAGAAAACTCAGGTTGTTTCCCTTGCAAAGCTTCTTCCAATGCTTTCTCTATGTCCAGTATTCTCTGATTCATTCTCATAAGCAAGGTGTACACGTCCTCCATCTCTTTCTACTATGCTACTTATGTCGTCTGAGGACGAAGAGTTGGCGGTAGTTTCATTTGTTTTCTGAGGGCTGCTAGATCCTCTTCCTTCTTCTTGATCAAGGCTTGTGTTCCCTTGGATATTTGGGGTCATGTCCCATCTCTATTATGATTTCCTCAAGGGATTTTATCCTGTTATCTTTGGCCAATGATGAGACCTTCTCTAGCTCTAACCGGGCAGAGGTATTATACAAGGAGTTCTGCAATCTATGAGCCAGCAGAGCCTTATCTGCCAGGGTTGAGTATACCATTTCTCCTGTTTGCTTATGCAGCTCAATCTGGTCTATAGGGTGTATGTCCTCAGAAAGGACTTCCAGATTAGTTCTTATGTAGTCTGCAGCTAATTATGGTTGTTGCATAGTGGATCTAAAATGACTCAAAGTCATTTTTCCTGCTTCCATGTCATAGGCTTCCATCGGCCTTTGTTGATTTGTAGGGGCCATTTTTAACAGCTGATTATAAAGCTGGAACCTTATTGGTTCGTTCCTAGCTTTGATTTCAGTTAAAAGCCCTTTTAATGTCTGCACCCCTTTCTATTTGCTGTTTGGAGGACGAAACCTCCCCACCTGGTTTTCTATCACACTCCTGCTGGAAGGAGCTGGCCGATGTCTCCAAAATAGGAGGGATCTGCTGTCCTGAAGTTCCCCCACCTCTCAAGTTTCCAAGTGTTTCCTCTGAGATTTCTTCTTCGGCATAGGGGTTTAACCTTTGCCTTTTTCTCTCCCTGCTGCTCGGTTGATGTACCTGTGGGTTTACTCTCTGCCTAGTCCCTCTTTTTACCTCTTTCCTCATGTTGAGGAGTTGGCAGCACAGGAATTTTAGGTGCTTTTGCATGTGTTGAGGGACTTTGCTCGTGGTCTCTTTCCAGGTTTAGAGAAGGCTGCTCCTCCATTGTGCTCTGTCCCTCTGAATGCTCTATCTCCTTGTCCTTTCCTGCTGACGATATGGCTCCCCTAGCTGGCTGCGGTGCGCCAGCAGTTGATGTACTCACTCCCACTAGTTGTGGCTGTATGGAGGGGACCTGTGGAACACATTCCAGGTCCATTCTCTTTTCAACTTCTTTCATGTCTTTCTCCAATTTTTCTTGTTTAGAAATTTGTTCATCATCTAAAGAACCTTCTACCCATTCTGATAAATCTTCATATTGCTCTATGTGAGGGATTGGCTGTGCACATACCCTGAGAGCTTGTTTTTGAATCTCCTAAATATTATGAAGTGTTCGGGGTCATATGGTGACCAGTAGAAGATTTGTTTTAACAACATTTCCTCTCTCAATATTTTATCTGCATCCTTCCAGGCTTCTTCCCTTTTGTTGAAAACAAAGGGACCCAGTTGAGTTCTGATTTTCAACTGTGCCTTCTTGTTTTTGCCATGGAAGTGAACTAGGTCTGCATGACTGAACTGTCTGAAATATTCTAAGGCAAAGAGCCTCATGGGAACGTATCTTGGCAGCCTATAGGGAGGCAACTCACTCCCATAAATTCTGATAACTGTATGGTTTGGTAAAAGTACCAATCCCCAATGTTGTATTCTTTCGAAAGATGCAAAATCCTTTGCATTTTGGCAGTAAGTCTAGGAGGAGGAGTCTCCAATAACAAGCAAGTAGTTGGGTATATAAAGAGATCAATAAACTCACAATATGTATAGGGAGAACGCTGGGCCATGTGAAAAACTGAAGTCCAAAAGACTACAGATCTCCTCTCTCTTCTTGAATCAAATTTCCTGAGAGGGACCTTGAAACTATCAGGGTGATAATAAAGCAGCAGATGATAAATGTAAGAGGTGTATTTAAAGACTCTTTCCCTATCCATCATCATGAATTGCTCGTGCATTTTGTTGGCTATGAATGTGGCATAGTCATACATGATGGCAGGGGGCTGCCCTGGAGTAAATATGGCTAATAACTGGAACACTGTCTCATCTACAAACTCCCCTGTCTTACATCCTAAGATGTAGGAAATCATATCCACCATGAGCCTGCCTGTCTCATTGAATGAAGCCTGATGGTACGATGGAGGATGGTCACTCTGATACCTCGGTATCATGAACAGCTGATTAACTCTTAGTATCTCTGCTTTGGAAAGCCTTGGACCGCTATCAATCAGATGCTTTAGGGTGAGAGGAACCAAGGACTGGGGAGGCTCATAATTCAGCATTTGATTGATAGATTGAGGAGTGATATGGAACAACACTGACCCATCTGGGCTGAGGATTGCCCTCAAAGTGGGCTCATAGTGAGAATGGCAGAGATGGATAAAATCAGGCAGCACATTGACTTCTGGGAGGTAATAGATAGGCATACTGGATTGCCAAATTCCCAGGGGATCAGTATTATTTTTATAATTGTTCTTGAATTGGCAAACAGTTAAGAGGTGGGATTCAAGCCCCCTCATATCCTCAATCTGGAAATCTCTATTTGCTAGAGGTATCCAGTCTAAATTCATGTGTGGGGAATTCAGAGGAGCAATATTCAGGGCAACTGGGACCTCCATGTCTTGTATTGCTTTGATGGAATGGAATAGAGGCGAAATAACAATCGGAGGCGGAAATTGAGGCTCTGTGAACAGCATGACAGGCCCAGCTAGTGATTTGATTTTGAATGGGCCACACAATACAAAGTTTATGGAATGCTGAAGAGTGACAGTACTCCAGCTAGACGCCTTAACAAGAATGAGTTGAAACTAGAGGCTCAGTGGGCACTGGATGCAATGCTGAGAGGAGGGGAACTGAATTTCACCTGGGGAGCACTAGTTTGCAGATAGGAGAGGAAACTCAGGTTTTTCTTTTAAGAACAAAGGCTAGAACCAGCGAAGCATAATACAGCTGGGTAGCTCAGCTGAGTAACGCACAGATTTTAGTATTTCGCGGGCAACCATTAACAAACAGAGAGGAGGAATAACCCTTTCACCGAAGAGATTGGCTCAGGGTTTCAGTCTGCAGAGAATGACCAGCTTGAATGATAGGTGCAGAGTAATGGGTGACTGGCGGGAGTAGGTTTACCAGCTAAAAAGAGCTTATTCAGAATTTTGAGCAGTGAAGCAAGAAAATAGGGTTTTGGGTAAAAATTGGGTAAATACCTATTATGGGGACACGAGAGGCACTTGACAGGAAGAATTGCGCTGCTAAGACGAACTATGGTGTTGAATTTGCAGGTTGGCTGGCTGCTGAAGTCTTGGGAGTGTAAAAATAACTGAAACTGCATGCACGTTGCTTTCACAGTAAAAAGCAGACTTTCTACAAACCTGGTCATCCTGTTTGATTGCTTTTAGCAGTTTGAAACGTGGATTATTTAAACTTTGGAACTGTTTCCTTCCTCCAGTGGAGTGTTGATTAAAACTTTACGTGGATTCGCCAGGTGGATGTCTTAACTTTGAAGGGCCTCTGTCCACCATTGAGGATTAGAAATAAATTTGAAAATTTCTAAAGAGGGGCACTTTTCTGAGACAACCTATATACTACTTTTGTTGGGAATATTACTGTTGTCTTAGTGGAGCTTTCCAACTTGATTTGTGAAACTACTTGAGGAAGTCCCCAGTGGAGTCACCATTCTGTTATCACTCAGGTTGTCCCTAAGCTCCTGAAGCGATACGGCTGAGGTAACCACAAACCAATCTTTGGATTGCAGGTTCTAGCCCACCTACAATCAGAGAGGGCTCTCTCTTAATGATTTAGCTTTGTTGATGATGATTTTAGGCTAGATATTGAGTTCAAGGGTTTTTCTTTAAGTTTGAACGGAAGTCCAGATGGAGGGAAGATATATTCAAGTGGAGAGGCAAAGCATGGAGCAGAAAGTTTCAAACCATTGGGCGTGGAGTCAAGGAGTTAAGTTGCTGGTGCGTTTTCTTGGTCACAAGATGAATATGAAGCAAGGTAGCTGTATATGACACAATCTTTAGGCTCAAAGAGATGAAACGGAAGCTGAGGGATGAGAGGCAATAAAGAATCTCTCAATATCTTCAACAAAGGGAAAACGAATGAACTGTATCCAGGAGCAGCTAAGAATTCATGGATAACTGTCATACATGATGAGTTAGGGAAAATATGAGCTAGATGGAATACATATTTATGCCTACACAGATGAAAACATGAAGAAACAACAGAAATCGAGCATAGAGTGTATTTAAACAAATTCTAAGCTAATCTTTCTTTCTGCTGTTTTAGAGCGTAGTTCATGAGTGAAAACAAAGATAAGAATTACTTATTGAGTCATGCGACAGTGCAAGAATTTCACAGTCAATCTTCAACCATTTAAACACAACAACATTTCATTATCCATGCTTGCGAGCAATATTTGATTATAGAAAATTTTCCAGCATATAGTGCTAGTCTCCCTCTGAGTATATCCTCCCAAAATTATAAAAAACAACCAACCCTTAATACATCTTCCTTCGCAGAATATATAGAAGTTATTTACAAAATATCCCATTGGGAAAATATCTGGACATAACTGTGTCCCACTACTTTGACATGCTTAATAAATATTATGAAGAAAAAATTGCACAATAATAACTGAGAAAGTAAATGCGTTTAATTAGCCGTTGTAGCTGTCCTGATTGTTGTTGACTCTTAGACTGAGAAAGTCGGTTGATGAGTGCTATGTTGATGAGGTGTTCTAGGTGTGCTGTCACCTGCCACCTGTTTGTCCTTTTCAAATGCTTTTCCACGCCAATTCCATCCGTTGTTAGCTTTGAACTTTCCCGGTAGCGAAAATTGTGCAATGAAGTTTGCTTGTAGAGGCAAGAATCTGCAGAAAATCAAATTACTGTAGAATCTGAAGCAGACTTTGCCACCAATCTTCTGGTGGTAAATGATTTTTTCTTAATTTAAATAAGGCATCATCAGCTTCTGTATATGCATAATAATTCGGCCAGACCGGAAAAGGATGTTTAATCTCATGTTCAATGTAAAATAGATCTTCTAGTTTATTGTATAAACTCTACCCTGTGAGAGGAGTTGACTCTTTTGTGTTGCTTGATGATGCAGTGATCTGATTCTGTACGTATGTATGTAGTCTATATGCATACTACTCCTGCTTTAATAATTTTCCCGCGCTAGTAACCAGGCTGGGTAAACCTCTGTTTTGTAAGTCTGCCAACCTTTGTCTGAAGGCCTGTACCTCTGTTTGCATTTCTTCGCACTTTCTCTCTATCGTCTGGACAAAATTCCTCATGGTTAGCACCTTTTTGACCCTCACAATGGTCTCTGTTCTGTTTTGAATGTTTAGTGCTATCAACTAGTCACCAGTACGAGTGTTTAGAAAGTGAATCAATTTATTGGCTAACTCAGGCTTGTCTGCCAATAATGCCCTGGCCTTTTGAGTTTCATACTGAGCTATTGTCATCAAATCTATCTGATCAAAAATGGTTTGAATTCCTGTCCATTGCTCAACGAGAGCCTTGCCAATATTGTCCCATAAAATTGTTTTGATTTGAGCCAGGGTCGCATGGAGAGTGAGGTCTTTCTCCAAGGCCTTTATTTTATTTTCTAGGGCCTTTATTTCCCTGGTTTTCTCATCAACTGTAATTTTTGATTTATCATAGCTAGCTTCAATTTTAGCTAGCTTTTCTTTGGTTTACCTCATTTCTACCATTTTTACTTCGAGGGCCTTAATCTCTTTCATCATGGCTTCCATGCCCAAATTGGCTTCTTGTGCAGCTGTTGTTGTGGTTGCTGATGTGGTTGTTGTAGTTGAAACATCTGTTGCTGAAGTTGAAGCTGGTGGAGGTGCTGTTGTAGTAACTACTGGAGGGGGAGCCGAGATCGTTGGGATTAATGGAGGAGGCCTTGAAGACAACTCAGGTTGTTTCCCTTGCAAAGCTTCTTCCAGTGCTTTCTCTGTGTCCAGTATTCTCTAATTCATTCTCATAAGCAAGGTGTACACATCCTCCATCTCTTTCTGTTGTGCTACTTCTGCCGTCTAAGGATGAAGAGTTGGCAGTAGTTTCATTTGTTTTCTGAGGGCTGCTAGATCCTCTTCCTTCTTCTTGATCAAGGCTTGTGTTCCCTTGGGATCTTTGGGGTCATGTCCCATCTCTATTATGATTTCCTCAAGGGATTTTATCCTGTTATCTTTGGCCAATGATGAGGCATTCTCTAGCTCTAACTAGGCAGAGGTATAATACAAGGAGTTCTGCAATCTATGAGCCAACAGAGCCTTATCTGCCAGGGTTGAGTATACCATTTCTCCTGTTTGCTTATGCAGCTCAATCTAGTCTATAGGGTTTATGTCCTTAGAAAGGACTTCCAGATTAGTTCTTATGTAGTCTGCAGCAGATTGTGGTTTCTGCATGGTGGATCTAAAATGACTCAAAGTCATTTTTCCTGCTTCCATGTCATAGGCTGCCATCAGCCTTTGTTGATTTGTAGGGGGCATTTTTAACAACTGATTATAAAGCTGGAACCTTATTGGTTCGTTCCTAGCTTTGATTTTAGTTAAAATCCCTTTTAATGTCTGCACCCCTTTCTGTTTGTTATTTGGAGGACGAAACCTCCCCACCTAGTTATCTATCATGCTCCTGCTGGAAGGAGCTGGCCGATGTCTCCAAAATAGGAGGGATCTGCTGTCATGAAGTTCCCTCACCTCTCAAGTTTCCAAGTGTTTCCTCTGCGATTTCTTCTTCGGCATAGGGGTTTAACCTTTGCCTTTTCTCTCCCTACTTCTCGGTTGATGTACCGGTGGGTGTACTCTCTGCTTGGTCCCTCTTTTTACCTCTTTCCTCATGTTGAGGAGTTGGCAGCACAGGAATTTCAGGTGCTTTTGCATGTGTTGAGGGACTTTGGTCTTGGTCTCTTTCCAGGTTTAGAGAAGGTTGCTCCTCCATTGTACTCTGTCCCTCTGAATGCTCTATATCCTTGTCCTTTCCTGCTGACGATATGGCTCCCCTAGCTGGCTGTGGTGTGGCAGCGGTTGATGTACTCGCTCCCACTGGTTGTGGCTGTATGGAGGGGACCTGTGGAACACATTCTAGGTCAATTCTCTTTTCAACTTCTTTCATGTCTTTCTCCAATTTTTCTTCTTCATCAATTTGTTCATCATCTAAAGAACCTTCTACCCATTCTGATAAATTTGCATATTGCTCTATGTGAGGGATTGGCTGGTGCACATACCCTGGAGCTTGTTTTTGACTCTCCTAAAGCTTATGAAGTGTTCGGGGTCATATGGTGACTAGTAGAAGATTTGTTTTAACAGCATTTCCTCTCTCAATATTTTATCTACATCCTTCCAGGCTTCTTCCCTTTTGTTGAAAACAAAGGGACCCAGTTGAGTTCTGATTTTCAACTGTGCCTTCTTGTTTTTGCCATGGAAGTGAACTAGGTCTACATGACCGAACTGTCTGAAATATTCTAAGGCAAAGAGCCTCATGGGAACGTATCTTGGCAGCCTATAGGGAGGAAACTCACTCCCATAAATTCTGATAACTGTATGGTTTTGGTAAAAGTACCAATCCCCAATGTTGTATTCTTTCAAAAGATGCAAAATCCTTTGCATTTTGGCAGTAAGTCTGGGAGGAGGAGTCTCCAATAACAAGTAAGTAGCTGGGTATATAAAGAGAACAATAAACTCACAATATGTATAGGGAGAATGCTAGGCCATGTGAAAAACTGAAGTCCAAAAGACTACAGATCTCCTCTCTCATCTTCAATCAAATTTCCTGAGAGGGACCTTGAAACTATCAGGGTGATAATAAAGCAGCAGATGATAAATGTAAGAGGTGTATTTAAAGACTCTTTCCCTATCCATCATCATGAATTGCTCGTGCATTTTGTTGGCTATGAATGTGGCATAGTCATACATGATGGCAGGGGGTCGCCCTGGAGTAAATATGGCTAATAACTAGAACACTGTCTCATTTACAAACTCCCCTATCTTACATCCTAAGATGTAGGAAATCATATCCACCATGAGCCTGCCTGTCTCATTGAATGAAGCCTGATGGTACGGTGGAGGATGGTCACTCTGATACCTCGGTATCATGGACAGTTGATTAACTCTTAGTATCTCTACTTTGGAAAGCCTTGGACCGCTATCAGTCAGATGTTTTAGGGTGAGAGGAACCAAGGACTGGGGAGGCTCATAATTCAGCATTTGATTGATAGATTGAGGAGTGATATGGAACAACACTGACCCATCTGGGCTGAGGATTGCCCTCAAAGCGGGCTCATAGCGAGAATGGCAGAGATGGATAAAATTAGGCAGCACATTGACTTCTGGGAGGTAATAGATAGGCATACTGGATTGCCAAATTCCCAGGGGATCAGTATTATTTTTATAATTGTTCTTGAATTGGCAAACAGTTAAGAGGTGGGATTCAAGCCCACTCATATCCTCAATCTGGAAATCTCTGTCTGCTAGAGGTATCCAGTCTAAATTCATGTGTGGGAAATTCAGAGGAGCAATGTTCAGGGCAACTGGGACCTCCATGTCTTGTATTGCTTTGATGGAATGGAATAGAGGTGAAATAACAACCGAAGGCGGAAATTGAGGCTCTGCAAACAGCACGACAGGCCCAGCTAGTGATTTTCTTTTGAATGGGCCACACAATACAGAGTTTATGAAATGCTGAAGAGTGAAAGTACTCCAGCTAGACGCCTTAACAAGAATGAGTTGAAACTAGAGGCTCTGTGGGCACTGGACGCAATGCTGAGAGGAGGGGAACTGAATTTCGCCTGGGGAGCACCAGTTCGCAGATAGGAGAGGAAACTCAGGTTTTTCTTTTAGGAACAAAGGCTAGAACTAGCAAAGCATAATACAGCTGGGTAGCTCAGCTGAGTAATGCACAGATTTTAGTATTTCGCGGGAAACCATGAACAAACAGAGAGGAGGAATAACCCTTTCACCGAAGAGATTGGCTCAGGGTTTCAGTCTGCAGAGAATGACCAGCTTGAATGATAGGTGCAGAGTAATGGGTGACTGGCGGGAGTAGTTTTACCAGCTAAAAAGAGCTTATTCGGAATTTTGAGCAGATAAACAGGAAAATAGGGTTTTGGGTAAAAATTGGGTAAATACCTATTATGGGGACACGAGAGGCACTTGACAGGACGACTTGAGCTGCTGAGACGAACTATGGTGCCGAATTTGCAGGTTGGCTGGCCGCTGAAGTCTTGGGAATGTAAAAATAATTGAAACCACATGCACGTTGCTTTCGCAGTAAAAAAGAAAAATGAAGTAAAATAGTCATTTTCACGACTTTTAACTCACTTTCCAGAATTTTTGGCGCTTTTTGGGATTTTTGGCGTTTTCTGAGGATGACGTCATCATGACGTATTTTTGTCGGGTAGCGGGTACGGATAATGATGTGGCAGCTGACATGGATGATGACGTGGCAGTGGACACCATGGCAGATTGATGACATCAGCAGGTGACCAAGCAGTACGGCAGGGTGACGCGGCAGTGACACATGGCATGGAGGGGTGAGGTGGAGGCGACATGGCAGGGTGACGTGGCACTCCTGTTACGTGAGGGAATGGCGGTTTTGGCCTGTGCATCGGATCGCCTTTGGTACGGAGGTGGTTTCTGTCAGGGGTGGTCCGATGCAATGGGAGGCCGCCACGCGTCCCGGTGTACGACGGTGAAACCGTCAGACATCGGGTGCTAACGGACTGTCGTTAGAGGGTGCCCGATATGCACGAGGGCCATCGGATCTGGGAGAGCAGATCCGATGGCAAACTGGAGGATAAGAAGCTCAGAGTTTAAAGCAAATGCGCGCGCGTTAACCCATGAAATAATCGCAACCGCGGGTTGGTTTAAACTTAAGATTAAGGTTTAAAGTAATGTCCGGTTTTGGCTATTTATCAATCGGGTATTGATAAAACCCAAAAAAGGGAGCGGAGAAAGGTTAAAAGTTTATTTATTCGACCAAGAGTCAAATAAATCTCGAGTGAACGAGGAGGGACTAACAGTGGGTCCGAAATGGACCTAATGTTTTCTCGACTTAGGTTTATTTGGCTATAATTGCCAAGGGGAGGGATATTTAGTATTTACAGGGTTTTTATATAGTCTCTTTTAGAGTAGGGGTAGGGAAACATAGTATAGGGAGCTATATAATAGAATTAGATGTTAACTTAGGTTCGAAGAAATGACAAGAGATGTGGTGATGCTAAGCTTATGGACTAAAAACTCAAGCATAAGGAAATGAATGGATTATGTAGAAATAAATTTTTACACAAGAAATGTGGCTTGTTTTCACTAAGTCAACTCAATTGTCAACTTGGTTTTAGTAAGGAATGAAATGAAACTGGATTACTTTGAGCAGATCTCAAGGTTGTTAGAGGAATGTTAGTTAGATGATTTCTTGGGGGAAAGGAAAGGGAAGTTAGTCATGCTTCCTTGTTGTACTGCCAGCCAACTTCCAAGATGCCAACTTATACATGCTATGGGTCCTCCTTTTGATGAACCAAATGATAATATCATCTTTACTTCTGCAGCCTCACACTACCTACTCAGCCTAGCAATCCTAACATTTTTTCTTCACTTGAATTGGGTGCACTTAAAGTAGCAAACCCTCAATGTGCTCTTTTTCTTTTTTGAATGCCCTCTTATCTAAATCTACCCTTATCTCTTCGAAGGGCCCAAATTAAGCAATTGGGCTCCTTTGATTCTCTACCTATCTAAAATCTGCCAAGATTAGGCTGTTTGGATAGATTATTCTTTCTCTCTATACTGCAACAGATAATTGAAACCTAGGGAGACCAAGATTAAACTATTTGGACCTCCCCTTGGATGAAAACTTTACAAAATGGAATAATTCTTCAAAATTGGAATGCAGTGGATGAACTTTGAGTAGCACTCTCATGACCTCTTTCTTTGGTGTCTGTCAACAAATATGGAGCATTGTAGCATGCAAAGTATGACATATTTGGCCTGTAAAAATATCAACCATGAAATATGGGTAACCTGCTGCAGCAAGAGGCTAACAGCCTCAAACAAGCACCGCGAGCCTGGTATGAAAAACTAACTGAGCATCTTCTGAACCTCAACTTCAAACATTTTGATCTTGATGATGCAACTTTATTTGTCAAGAAAGTTGGCAAAACAGTTGTATATCTTGAGGCATATGTAGATGATCTTTTGATGACAGGGAATAATGAAAGCTACATTTCATCCATAAAGAAGGAATTGGGGAAAAGTTTTGAAATGACTGATTTGGGCTATGTTCATTACTATCTTGGCATTGAAGTAACCCAACATCCAAAGTCCATATTTCTTTCTTAAAAGAAATACATTGGAGATCTGTTGAACAGGTTTGGCATGACAGAGTGCAATCCTCTTGCTACTCCAATGGAACAAAACTTAAAGCTCACATCTATTGAAGGTAAAGAATTTGAGGATTCAACAAAGTATAGACAGCTTGTAGGAAGTCTCAACTACCTCACTACTACCAGACCAGACATTTCGTTTTCTATTGGAATCCTCTCCAGGTTTATGCAAAAGCCTTGTGAGGGACATTGGTCTGCTACAACAAGAGTTATAAGGTACTTGATGGGAACTCAAGACTTTGGAATCAAGTATATACAGGTGGACGACTTCAGCTTGATTGGATACTCTAATTCAGACTTCGATGGAGACAAAGAAATTGGGGTATCAACTTCAGGATATGCTATGAGTCTTGGATCAGGAGCTGTCTCCTGGAGATCACATAAAAAATTAGTTCCAGCAGACTCCACAACAGAAGCAAAATATGTCGCAGCAACTGAAGCAACAAAAGAAATTGTGTGGCTCAAGAAAATTCTTGAAGATTTGCAGGTAAAACAAGTACAATCAACTCCACTCATGGTTGACAATACCTTTGCAATAAAGTTGGCCAAGAACCCAAAGTTCCATGATCGACCGAAGCACATGAATACTAAATATCATCTAATTCGACATCATGTTGAGGCCAAAACAATCCATCTCCATCATTGTTCCACAAATGAGAAAATTGCAGACATCTTCACTAAAGCGCTTGGAAGAGGAAAACTTGAACGATTCAGAATGATGCTTGGACTCACCAACATCCCTTTAGATTAAGGGGGGGAATGTTGACACCTAATCCTTGTGATTGGGTGAATTTATGTAAATAAATAAATTAGAAATATGAACAGTAATCGGAAGATGAACTGAACAGTCTCTCCCTCATGTATATAATGAAGATCTACCTTGTGGAATAACATACGGATCAGTTTTTGCTTTGTGGAGTTACTGCCTGGCCTTACAACTTTCACAAGAATTAGTATATGAAGTACCATTTAATTTTAAAAAATAACTTCCTCCACATCGGTTATAATAACTGAATGATCAAATGCTCTTCATATCTTGGTGATTTCATCAAATATATGAATAGAATGACTGTACTACCAAATATGTATAAGTGACATCAAATTTCACTGAAACTATGGAGTATAAAGTACATCCTGTACAACATAATCTGCAAGATTCATTGTCTTGAAATGAATAGACCCAATTCCACATGGTTTAATCTAATACTTGTCAATAAAGTAACCAACATCATCAATATTATCATTGTGAGTTTCAAAAAATCTCATCTAAATGTCATATGACATGTGGCTTCTGAATCCAAAATCCAACTATCTTGCCATGAAGAAGATGAAGTGTTGAAAATATCATTAATATTAAAATTATATTGAGCAATAATGTAGTGTGTAGCTTTTGATGATTTTCCCTTATCTGGTGGTCACTGATCTTTCTTTTCATTCAATTGTTCTCTCCTTTCAGTAACTTTCTCCCAAGGGATTTTACAGTTAGCAGTAATATGACCAATTTTACCACATCTAAAACATATTATAGTTGGTATATCATTCAAATTTATTTTGTCTGTCTCCATGATTATTCCCCCCCCCCTGCCTCTATAATTTCTCCTACCATGACCTCTACTACTTTTATCACCTCTAGAAGTTTCAGCATGAGACTTCTGATCCTTTTGTGCAAGGCATAAAGTTTCTACGTTAGATTTAGGTGGAGCCTCTTTCTTCTCGAATTCCTTTTCTCTCTATGTTATTTTGTTTACAATTTTATCAAATGCAATGTATTTTAACAGCCCGCTAGCTTGAACAGATTCCAAATTGTGTGAATAAACAGGGTGAAGGACTTTTATAAAAGTTGTAAGTTGTAAATCGACTTCAATTCCAATGGCTTTCATATCATGAAAAATGGCTTTTATTTCATAGGAACGCTTCAATGGATCATTATATTTCATCTCCAAATTGAACAATTTCAACAACAACTGAATAATTTTGAGTTCTAAGTGTGAACCATACAATTCTTTTAACTTCTTTAATGCTTCGAGTGTAGTATCACAAGAAATGATATATCAGCTTACCTCTTATGTCACAGATGTAGTTATTAATGCATATGCCTTGTTGTCTTTTGTATCCCAAATTGCACGTTGCTTCTCATTATTAGGCGGCTTCAATGCAATTTCTTTTCCATCTTTATCTATTATGCCTTGACAAACTTCCCACAAATCGTTAAAAAAAGGGCACTTTTAACCTTTCTAAACCACTCTTGATAATTCCCCTTTCCACTTATGAAAACTCCAACGATGGAAACTATTTAAGTCATGATTGTTTTGTAACCAAATAAATTCTTCAAACAAATCCTTTTCAAATTTTCAAATATGTGAAGTAGTCCTCTAAAAGAAAATATAAATCTCTTTCTCCTTTTGTTTTAAATAAAAATTGGATTAGTGATTTGATGGTGGGATCCAAAAACAATCCAATAGAGAACTAAGTTCAAATCTTAGTGTTTCTCTTTTTCTTTTTCTTTTCAGCTTTTGAAACTTATTTCAAATAAAAAAAACTTGGAATATTTCCACCACTTTTACCTCCAAGTTAATTAATTTCAAAATTAGCCACTTTTACTTTTGCTTTCTCATTTCACCTTTCTTTAACCATTTATTTTATTAATTTGATAAAAGAAATGAAAAATATTTTATTTAATTATAATTTGATATAGTTTCCATTCACTTGATACTCACCAACTTTTTCTCCTATTAGCTTTTACATTTCTTTGATTCTTTCTCTATTGACTTTCACCTATCTAGCACTACTTCCTTCTCTGTTCACTTTCACCTTTTTGGCTTTGCCTATTTCTCTCTTCACTTTGACATTTATGGCTCTTCCTACTTCCACACAAAGATGTTATTTTTGGAAGTAATATAAAAGATATAAGAAATGTATTCACCTTACTCGTGGTCCCATATTCTAGAAAATGTCTCCATGTTCATTTAATTTTTACAAATCCTTGTCAAAAAAAATTATAAATCTTTTTTAACTTTCACTTTCAGAAACCTTGAAGCATTATCTACTTTCCAGTAATATGTCGATTAAATTCAAACCCCAAATGTGGAAAAAAATATTTCACTAAAAAAATTAATAATTCGCTTCCAAGAAAAAGATTGCTTCAAAGCTTTGGTAATAATGCACTTCCAAAAAAATGCTTCAAAGTTTCTATAATATTTAATATTCATTGTCGATTGTGCCAACAGTAAGAGTTACTAGTGAGTAATCACTTTTACCTTGGTTTCTTTTAACTTGGTTTCCAACACTCCAATCGTATTTATTTCATGCTTTTGCAAGCAATGTGCTACTCAAAATGTATTTTATGAAACTTGTACATCTTTCTCTTTGTGAACTTCAAACCAATGCATCCTTAACAACTGTCAGGCCAGGCAGTTACTCCACAAAACAAACAACTGATTCATATTTTATTCCATAGGTAGGTCATTGTTATATACAATAGGGAGTGATTGTTCAGTTCATCTCCCGATGACTGTTCACATTCCTATTTTATTTATTTACATAAAATTCCCCCAATCATGAAGATTAGGTGTCAACATTCCCCCCCTTAATCTGAAGGGATGTTGGTGATTCCAAGCATCATTCTGAATCATTCAAGCTTTTCCCTTCCAAGCGCTTTGGTGAAGATGTCTGCAATTTGCTCATTTTTGGAACAATGATGGAGATGGATTGTTTTGGCCTCAACATGATGTCGGATCAGATGATATTTAGTATTGATGTGCTTTGTACGATCATGGAACTTTGGGTTCTTGGCCAACTTTATTGCAGAGGTGTTGTCAATCATGAGTGGAGTTGATTGTACTTGTTTTACCTGCAAATCTTCAAGAATTTTTCTGAGCCACACAATTTCTTTCGTTGCTTTAGCTGCTGCCACATATTCTGCTTCTGTTGTGGAATCTGTTGGAACTGATTGTTTGCGTGATCTCCAAGAGACAGCTCCTGATCCAAGACTCATAGCATATCCTAAAGTAGATACTCCAGTTTCTTTGTCTCCATCAAAGTCTGAATCACAGTATCCAATCAATTTGAAGTCGTCTACCTGTGTATACTTGATTCCAAGGTCTTGAGTTCCCTTCAAGTACCGTAGAACTCTTTTTGCAGCAGACCAATGTCCCTCACAAGGCTTTTGCATAAACCTGGAGAGGATTCCAACAACAAATGGAATGTCTGGTCTAGTAGTAGTGAGATAGATGAGACTTCCTATAAGCTGTCTATACTTTGTTGCATCCTCAAATTCTTTTCCTTCAATAGATGTGAGCCTCAAGTTTTGTTCCATTGGAGTAGAAAGAGGATTGCATTCTGTCATGCCAAAT
>APFE030208265.1:19531-30534 GCA_000404065.3 Pinus taeda
TTGGACTCGATGGTTTTCGGTCCATGGTATTGGATGCTTCGACATGTATACATATGTATTGTAAAATTGAAATGAATATAATGAAAAATCAAGCTGGTAGTCTCGGTTTTGAGATCCAGTGGGAAATCTCTGTGTATATGTGTTTTATGTGTTATGCTCTCGCATTTTTATTTTTCCTGTGATTTAGAATTCGTATGCAGGTAATTTCTGTACGGGGTTAAAACCTACACTAATTTCTATGTCCTCTATTGCTAATATTTTTGTTCTTGATATATTTGTTTAATAAAAGGAAAGAAAAAACACTAGAAGATTAACATAGTTCACAAGCAAATATTAAGGTTAAGGAAAATTGGAATTAATAGGCTGCCACATTGAATATTCCAACACATGCAAAATGAGTTAGTGTACTTTGGATTTGTGATTTCCAAGGAAGATTTGAAGGTGGATTCTAAAAGTGTGAAGGCTTTCTTGGATTGTCCAACACCTCAGTATACTTTTGAGGTGAGTAACTTCCATAGGCTAACAAACTTCTACTAGAAATTCATTTGGAATTTTAGCTAGATATGTGCACCAATTACTAAGTGCATGAAAAGGGGGAATTTTAAATGGATAGTAGTAGAAAGGAAAGAATTTGTAGATCTAAGAAGGAAGGTGATAAAGAAACTTGTTTTATCTCTTCCAAACATTGATAGAGTATTCCAAGTTGACTATGATGCAAGTGGGACATCAATTCGAGTAATTTTCTCTAAACAAGGGAAACCAATAACATTCTTTAGTGAGAAGTTGAATGATTAGAAGAAGTATTTTGTATATGATCAAGAATTTCATGATATTGTGTAGGATTTGAAGAAGTGGAGACACTATTTGTTTCCCAAGGAATTTTTCTCATTTGTTGGTCACATGGAATTAGAATATACCAACAGTCAAGGTAATTTAAATCAAAGGAATTAGAAATGGGTTGAATTCTTACAAAGTTATACACTTGTTCTAAAGCATAAATCTAGAAATTCAAAGAAAGTTACAGATGCCTTGAGTAGGAGAGTGCTTCTACTCAACACTTTGTCAGTATAAGTGGTGATTCTGGAAAGCATGGAGTACTTGTGTGTATAAGATGCCAATTTTGGAGAACCTTAGACAAATTGTAAAGCACCTTAAAGTGTGGACATAGAAATGTTTTTTGATTACCATATCCAAGAATGGGTTTTATTTAAAAATAAGCAAAGTGTGCATTCCTCAATGGTCAATGAGGTTGATTATTATCAAGAAGCTACACAATGGTGGCTTAATTGGACATTTTGGCATGAATAAGACCACAACATTTGTAAACACAAGGTTTTTTGGCCTAGCGTCAATAAGGATATCAGAAATTTTGTTGAGTGTTATAGAGTTTTCCAACTAGAAAAGGGTATAAGTAAAAAGATGTGTTTGTATAATCCATTTTCGGTACCAGAAATGCCATTGGAGGATGTGAAAATTTACTTTATTTTGGGGTTATCTAGGATGCAATGCAAGAATGATTCAATGATGGTTATTGTTGACCAGTTTTCGAATATGGAAAATTTCATAACATGCAAAAGGACAAGTGATGTTACTTAAGTGGATGTATTATTCTTCAAGGAAGTAGTGTGACTTCATGGTTTAGCAATAACCATTACTTTAGATAGAGATACAAGGTTCTTGGGTCACTTTTTGTGGACACTACGGAAGAAAAATGGGATCTAAGTTGTTATATAGTTCAACCTATCATATGCAAATAGATGGACATACTCAAGTTGTGAACAAGAGTCTTGGAAATTTGTTGAGAAGCTTAAGTGGTGAAAATCCCAACCACTGGGATATGGTCTTGGCATAGGAAGAGTTTTCACACAATTATTTAGTGAATATATCCACTAGTAAGAGTCCATTCCAAATTTTTTATAGTTGGTCATCGAAAGGTGTTGTGGACCTGATAAAGTTGTCAAATTTGGAGGAAAGGAAGAGTGTTGATGCAAATATTTTTGTTGTTAACATGCGACTGATACGCAAACAAGTGAATACAATATCGAAACAAAGTAATTAATAGTATAAGGAGAAATTAGATTTGAGAAGAAGAGAAAAGGTTTTTGAGGAAGGAGAGTTGGTAATGGTGCATCTATGGAAGGAAATATTTCCTAGGGGTACATACTACAAATTGAATTATAAGAAAATATGCCCATGTAGAATTACTCAAAAATAATCTGAAAATGCCTACAAGCTAGAGTTGCCAAGAGATTTGGATAGCTCTTTGACAGTAAATGTGGATGATCTATATGAGTTCCATGAAGGAGAAAATGGTCAAGGGATAGGTATGTTCATTGAGTGGAAGGAAAAGTTACTAGTTAGATATGTTGAATAAGAAGAAGAAATTTTATCCACAAGGATTGGAAAGAAAACATGGAGAAGGGAGTATCTGGAGTATTTAGTAAAATGGAAAAATAGGGGATTTGAAGATAGATTGTGTGTGACTAAAAAAAAGTTAGAACTCCTTCAAGTGACTTAATCTCTAAGATAAATACCACATGAACTGGTAGCTCTTACTGTCATACCAAGGGTGTCTGATGTAGGACCACCCTTAGCCTTAGGAAATCCTCATAAACCAAAAACATGTTTTTGTTTGAATTTGAAATGTAGGAAAATAATTATTGTTACTCCAATTTGAGTTATTGAAGCTCCTATTATGCCAATTTTTGATACAGCTAGCTTATGATTTCTGCTAGTCTTGTAGTTGTTTTTTATCAAAATGTTGATTACTTTTGAGTTGCTGACACTCCTTGGATTTCATAGCTAATATTTCTATTGTGTGGAGTTACTGATGCATCGTAATGAGTAGTTGATACTATAGGACAACTGCTACTAGAGACACTACAAGAATGGAATGTAGGTTACAAATTTTGGTTTTTTTCCATACTATGAGGAATCAAATTGTTTAAGTTCTAGAAGGCAAAGAGGTTAGAAACATGGAAAAAAATTGTTTTAGTTGGAATGCAGAGAGGTTAGTAGCATGAGAATAAAGTATGAGAAAAAAGAATAAAAGGGGTGTTTGTCTTTTGGGATTTTTCTTTTGGCTTTTGGACTTTGAATTTTGTTTTGTATGCTACATGATTTAGAGGGAGAACAATTGGATGTTGTATGAGTTAGAGAGGGTGTTTTTTGCTTCATGGTATCATTGTGTGACAACACATGAATGGTAAGTAATTTGAGGAATCCTCTCTCAGATTTGAATTCATTATCTAGAACAACACATTATAAATGAATAAAATATTCTAAATCTATCTGAGTTCTCGTGAGCAAGTTGAAATTACTCTTTATTTATGATTTTTTATTTACTTATTTGAATTAATTTAATACAATAGCGAATAACCAAGTGGTTGGGGTTGTGTTCTCTACAACAACAATTTAGGTTCTGTAGTTTTTTGTGAAAGCTATAAAATCCTTCTTGTTGCATCACATGTGTGTCCAAATTTGTGACTTTAGATTTTTAGATTCTTTTATTCCTTTATTCTTGATTTACCATAGGAAGAATCCTAGGAAATGATGTCATCTTCTATTTAAGATAGGATTGATGAAGGGTTCAAAGATCCATTATTCAATTCATGAATACATGTCATTCATGCTTCAATATGATTTCCTAAAGATTATAATCAATTGATCGCATATTTTTGGTGAAAAAGTACAGATGCTTCCACATTAACCATGCAAACGTAACATTTAGATGTACCATAAAAGCATCTTGCTTGGCGATTTTCCCAAGTTAAGATTTTATTTCACATAACAAGTTAGAGATAGAGATTCAATTTAGGCCATAGTTTGGAGTCTCAAATATTCTTCCATTTACCTTTTCTCGCTTTCCCTTTAGTTCCTTTAAGTATGCTATAGGCTTCATTTCAATTGAAAGATCATTTAGGTTGATGTCTCCATGTGAGTATACATTTTCATAATTGAAATTTGATTCTCCTTCTATTGAATTCCTTAGTTATGGTGTCCTAAGATGTTGGGCGCGAGATCCCACAAGGAAAGCTTTGGGGCTTAAAGCTGATATTTTGGCTAAAAATTTTAAATCTGATGTAAATACTTCGCATATTGTGGGTGCAGAGTGTGAAGTTGTCAATGAGTAATAGGGTTGTTCACCCTCAATTTTGTAATGTAATGTCAACTTTAGATATCTACCCATGGTTTGTGGACCATGGGATTATTTAAATAGAAGGAGCCTCTAAGTAGTTGAGAGATCTAATTGAAGTAGTGATCATGGAATATAAGGATAGTAGAACATCTAAGTGTAAAGTCCAGTCTTTGGGTCGTAGAGTAGGAGAAGGCTCTGAAGCTGAGTGCGCAGAGACCTAGTAGTTTGCAGCTGAGTGTGCAGACCCCTACAACTGAGTGCACAGGGTGAGATGAGTTTGTAACTATTGAAGCATTAATAGAGAGAAGTTTACATCAATTTTGTGTATTTATTTCCTATTTTCTGTATCAAATATATTGGGTATAGATTGCATTTATGATGTTTATATGGTGTGCGAACATATATAAATGTGTAGATTAAGTGAATGTGAGTTAAAGTATCTGGTAAAGTGAAGTTGACTAACATCTATAAGAGGATAATTAAGATACGTGGTGTAACTTGGGGAAATAGCATAGATCGCTGCCATAGTAGCATGAAATCACCTCATCCCTCTGGTTAAGATTGCGCGAAGGACAATTATAGTAGATCACAAAGGTATCATAGGTTAGAACAATGTGGGAAGTAACATGCTTGAAGGTAGGCATGGGTGGACTAAATTGACCCCTTAGACATCTTAAGGGTGTGGAAACTTGGTTCAAGCATCCCCCCATACTATTTCAGGTGAGACTTCAGTCCGCGCACTACAGGATGATGCCAAAAGGGCCAGTAGTGTAGGGATTTGTTTGGCTATTTAACTCTGAACCCGGGTTAGGACACATTAAGCCAAAAAATGGTTATGTTGCCAGGAGCATAATATGCATAGAGATGTTAGATGTCGTATCATTGGAATCCAACTAAAAGGGAAATTGAAGGCTGGTTGGATAGAAGAATTCACAAGTTCACGGCACAGGAGAAAAGGAACTCGCGACTGACAAAAGAAGAGTGGTTAGACTGCTACCTGTACACAGAGATCCATGAAATCTTCTTCACGTCTTTTCTTACTGAGCAGTACGAGTGGATCACAAAGCTAATAGATAGCCAAGGAAGGTGGAAAGTTGACAATCCTATTGTATGGACCCGAAAATTAGTACAAAAGCTGGAAGCATCGGAGGATAAGATCGCTTGCACTATTGATCACTGGTGTAATCGAATTATAGGAGGATTCATTACTAAGTTCATGGTTGACACTTCAGTTAGCTATAGCGAGGCAAAGTGACACTTTCTCAAGGGATCATGAGGTAAGTACAAAAAGTCTCTGAATACCTGGATTAAAATGTTATTGTGCAAAAAGATGGTTATGAAATTACCTTGATGTTTGGGGCTATGCAAAGTGGAAAAAATTACAGGAACGGAGGAAATAAGGGACATCCCCTTGATTTCACCTCCACGAGGGGATGTGGAAGAGCTTGTGAAGGTCTCTCCGTGAAGTGTGATCCATCTGATAAGGCAAAGAATTCTGTGAATACCATCCCCACCCACACCACCACCAGCTTCACTGCCTTCACCTCCATTTTTCCTGTACCAACTATGCCACCATCGCAAGTCAATATGGCAAGCATGATAAAGTTTCCTGTGTTCAAGGGATTGGGAAATGAGGATCTCGACCAATTTTGGTTCATTCTAAGAGCTGTATCGGAAGTGCAGGGAGTTACAAATGAAAATATAAAGAAAGTGACATTGGTTAGAACCCTGCAGGACCACGCGCTGACCTAGTATATTAAGAACTCCAATGATAATCCAAAGGAATGAATCGCGTATATTCAAGTAGCGTTAAATATAGAATTTAGCAGGCTGAAGTCTGAAGCACAGTTGATCATTGGAATAAAGGAGAGCATGATGCTCCCAGGTGAGACTCCTTGGGAGTTGGATTAGAGGTTGAAGTGTATGATTCGTAAAGATAATATGAATCTGATGGATGGACAGTGTCACGAATGGATTGTAGCATCACTAATGCCGCATTTAAGAAGCATGCTATTGCAATAGAAGTTAATGATTCAGGTAGAGGCCTTATAGATCTTGATGAGGCTACATGAGACCCTGATGTAGGATCCTAACTTAGGAGTTTATTAGATTGATGTGCAGCTGAAGACTTTATGCCTGAAGATGTAGAGTTTGAAACGGGATAGAACAACTCGACTAGAAGTGCACGAAGAGGTGTGGTGTGTAAAATGCAAGGGTCAGGGTCATGATAAGGACCACTGCCCAGTGTTTGCCAATTACCTTGTGGGAGGAGGACTGATGCCATTAAGGCTGGAAGCACAAACAGGACATAGCGTGGCACCTACTTTGTGGTGTGTGATTTGTTAAATAGGTGGAAAACATGCTACGAACAACTACCATTTGTTACAAAAGTATACAAAGAATTCACAATAATTTTTTTGTAACTTTTTTAGGTAAGTAAAACACAATGAGTGCACTTGTAGAAGCTATGATTTGATGATGGATAGAACTCCCACCTACATAGTTCAGGCTGAATCACAACCCCTAGACTAGAATGAAGGAGTGGTGCAAACATGATTTCAACAGCGCAAATGAGGCCAAGGCAAAGGAGGACTTGGAAGAGGTCATGGTCAGTTGATATGCTACAATTACGGAGGGCTAGGACATTATGCCCCTTAGTTAGGTTTTTCTAGCAACATTACCCTAGAAATTGAGAAATTCCTTTCTCTTAGCACATGGATGGATAGCGCGGCCTCCTTTACTCCATAAAATGTGTTAACATGTGCCTCCTTTTCATAAAGAACATGCTAATGGAGCCCCTAACCTGGGTGATTTCGTTAACTAGTTAGTCAATCTAGGGAAAGCCTCAAAAATCAAAATAATAGGTCAAAACAAAAATTAAGGAATCAAATTCTAATTTAGGATAAATGCTCTTTCCTGGAACTGACAGGAAATGGAATGGTTGCCAAGTGTTGTCTCAATCACTCATGGAATATTTTCTCCTTTTTCTCTCCAGAGTACTCTCACCAAATCCAACTGGTGCAAATGAGCACCTCATTTCCTTTTTTATAAACACTCTAGAGGTATGACTCAACTCATCTAGTGTCATCTTATGAGTAGTTCTTTCCCACTTTGCTTCTAAATACACCAGATGACTATTCTGACAATATTTTCATATGACCTAATATCCTTTCAACTGTTTTTTTGGTAGAATTTCCCACCATTGACTTAGAATGAGAATATTCGTTTTTGGAACTTTTTCTCACTCTTCAAATGAAAACCCCTCGAGTAACCATTTTCAAGCTCATAAAAATCCTACGAAGAAGATTTGAGCAATTTGTTTCCTCTCTTTTTCTCGCTCTTTAAACTAAAATGATACTTTGATTTTTATTCGTCTAAATTAGTTAACAAATTTTATGAATATTATCGAGTTTATTCCTTCCCCTCATACTCGTAATAAGATAAGTAAGACATCTATTAAGCATAAGTTTCTCACTTTATCCAGACTCAATGGACTAACTTACGGAAAAGGAACTATGTCGGGTATACTATTAACCAAAGGCAACCAATTTCACCCTCTCTAGACTTGTTAAACCTAATCAAATTGGGAAAAAATTGGATAGAATGGTGGCTACACTATCTATATTTTGAAGGATTTTTTTTGCAGAAGTATTCTTGTCAATCCCTTGAACATGACAACCCCTTAACGTATTCCTCTTCTTTTAGATACACTTTGAACCCTACCATCTTGTGAGTTTAGCCTTGATACCCTGATGTCCCTGCATCCTTGTATCCCAAAACTCTTTGGTGTCCTTGATTCTAAGTTTCCTAGTCGTCCTAGTGTCATGCCTACTATTGTTCAATGGATCTACCTACTCTCTACTTCCTATATCAAACATTCAAGATATTCCATATTTTCTCTAATATGTTTTCCCCATTTGTCTAAACTATCTTCAAAATAATCATTCTTGTCTCGTTTCACATCAATTGGTGTAGGACACCTCATTACCTACCTTTGATAGGTCTCTTCCTATCGACTTGAACATCTTATATAGGAATTAGGTTAAGAAACATCTTAGTACCCTAGAACTTGCAATACTTAGTGGCAGGTTACCCTGTGTTTGATTGAGAGTTTTCATAATTGGATCCCTATTGAACAATTCTACAAGTGTTTGACATCAAAACATCTTATTCACACTCGCTAGATTATGAATACCATCATCCTTATCACTGGCCATCCTCGTCTCTATTAACGGTTTTCATCTTTGACTTGTAATCATAAGATTTGTCACATGTTCGACTTCAACTCATTTATTCACATGTGTAGAAATATGTTACTTTTAGAAGCAATGACCAAGACCTTGGGTAGAGTCTTCCATTATCAACCTTGTTTCCTCTCCTAAGTTGCGACTATTGTTTTCGTAGACAACTCATCAGATTGATCAAATTATCACACCATCCATATTTTACATATTAAGGGAAATGACAGTCATACCTTCTTTGGAAATAACTTGATTTTTCTATTGAGCATGGGAATGCCAAACTCAGGACATGTTTATATATTTTTTACATATGTTATTATTTTTAGGTCTCCCTCAGATCTCAAAGCTCCACTCTTCTCTCTCTTCAGTTATAGTTTGTATGGTATTTCATCCATCATCTTCTTCTTTGACCTCACACTTTAGGGGGCATCTGTTATATAGAAAATGACCTCCTCATCAGCTCAAAGTAGGAGAACACCTTGGAGTGGAAAAAAACCTAGGTTACAAGCCTATTTTCTAGGGGCATGCACCCAATAAACATACATGAAGCATGATGACATTGTCTATGAACCATAGAATGTGTTAACCTAGGGATGAATGCTATGCTTTTCCTAGAGGGACATGATACTAGATTTTCATGAGATACCAAAGGTCGGAATGTGATTTGACTCATTGACACTTCATCTTACACTCATTATTGACTCCAAAAAGCTGGAAATATTCACCTTAGACATGTCAAATGAAATTTACAATCCTAACCTAAGAAAGCAAAGAAGGAAAGAAAAATAAAGAAGAGGAATCGTTTAGCTTTTTCCCAAATGAAACTTGTGAAGAAATTGGCAAGGATTGATCTTTCCATTGCTTATAAATTGGAGGCTAGGCCATGGTAATGGGGATTGGAATTTGTGCATTGTTATGTTTTTGAGATGATGTTGAGAGAGAGAGAGAGAGATGAGCTAGGAGCTAAGGGAAGACTTGATACAACAATCATTGTTGTAATCATTCTTATCTCAATTGATAATATAGATCTAGTCCTATTTTGTCTATGTCATGATATCAATATCTTCTTTCTGTATATGTTGATTCAATGTCGAGACTAATTTTTATCATTAATGCATGTTAAATTTATATGTTGTTATATGTTGATGTATTAGATTGTTAAAGTTTCATATGTTGTGAATATTACTTGGTGTCATTTCTACGTGCAGGTCCTAATCTGAGAGTTGACCGAGGATTATTTCTCTGTCACACTAAAAGCTTCAGTGGATTTGTGCTAAGGACGCACAGGTAATCCTTCTATGTTGCTTTGTCAATTCCTAGATTAACATGATATGCTTGCATGAATCTCAGAATAGTTGTAGGTCCCTTGATTCCATTTGCCTTAGGTTTTGAGAAACTCGAGAGGGTTTTCTGTCCACCACTTGTGCATTAATCCCTATAGAAAAAATAAATCTAGTTTTCATGACTTGGGTTCTAGGAGAAAATATTTTTGTATATTTTATGTTCTCACCATTTCTTTTTTTTTCTATTTTAACAATTCATTTACAGGTAATTTATGTATAGGGTTAAAACCTAAATTTGGTATCAAATTCATTTCTCCTTCAAGGGGATGCCTTTGTTGTTGAGGGGTTTTCTTTAGGCCTATGGTAGACCCTGTTAAAATGGGAGATCTATGGGATAAATTATTGCAGTGAAAGAAGATGGTGAATAGTGGAAAGATAGAGATCGAGAAATTCAATGGAAAAAGTTTTGAGTTGTGGAAGCTCAAGATGGAGGATTGATTGGTGGATAGAGGGGATCATTATAGATCTAGATACGACACCGAAGGGAATGTTAGCATAAGACTGGGAGAATTTAGATTAGAAGGTGAAGAGAACAATGTGATTATGTCTCTCTGTTATGAAACCAGCTCAAGAAAAGATAGAAAAGATAGATCAACGCCTTAGAATTTAGCCTCTTCGAGGGGGCAACCTCCTTTACATTACATAAATGAGCAATTCTTGGATGATACAAATGAAAAGACCTCCTTTCTTATATAAGGAAGTCAAGGGTATTATTAATTAGAGCCTACATAAAATAATAATGTAAGGGCACAATAATAACAATAGTGGGCTTCTATGGGGCACAATAGTAACAATATGGGCACTACATGGGTACATCAATATAATAAGGGGGTTGTACTACTAATAATAAGGGGTTACACTAGTAGTATAGGGGCCTAACATGCCCCTCTCCTTCAAAAAGTGTTGTCTTCAATGCTTGAGTAGTTCTTGATGCTTCTGTATAAACTTCTTGTCCTCCAATGTGGAACCTTCAGTTGGTAAGTTCTTCCACTTGATGAGATACTCTGAAATTAATTGATTTCATAGTTGTCGGGTTCTTGTTTCTGTGACTGCTCCAGGTTCCAATATGATTTTTCATTCCTCTTCAATTTCTAGCAATATTGTTTGAATTGGGATCTTTTGGAACTTTTGAATAAGTGGCCATACTTCTTCATCCTTCTTCGATTCATCCCTTGATTCCATTTTCTTGAAGTGTCTTCCCATTCGGTAAGGTCGCCATTTTTTAAGTGCATGTAGTATTGCCAACATTTCCTTCTCACAAATAGCTTGCTTGAGATGTAG
>APFE030208265.1:32605-64315 GCA_000404065.3 Pinus taeda
GCTCTAAAGAAGGTGTTGCTCTTTGTATCCTCATAATGTGTTATCATTTCCTCTGTGAAAATTGACCACGTAACAAGTCGTTTACGAGAAAAAAGCCCTTTATACCATAAATATTGATCCGGTTCTAAATATGAAGATGCAGTACATACCTTTTGTAACAGTGGTACACCATGTAGATCAAAATATTTCTCCATCTGAAGTATCCAATTTACCGGATCCTTCCCATCAAACTTCCTCATCTTCTTTTTCTTGATTTTAAGAGCTCGATCTTGAAACGATTGTAACTCTGTACTTTCATATCTTTAAGTTCTGAAATTATGACCTGCAGTAGCCCTCTGTGTCCTCTTTCCAATGCCACCATGTGGAGGATGTAGCTATAGGAATGGATGTGATAGGGAGTTCTTCCAAAGGGACAACAACAATTTAATTATATTTTCCATTTCTATCTCCATTTGCTTCAATTGTGCACTCTGTTCTATGATGAGATTCATCATGTCTGCCTTTTGTGTCTCTATTTATTTAATATCCTTGGCCAGAGGATGTTATGTAGTTGGTAATTTCAACTCCTTCCTTAATGCTGTTATCTCTGTGTTCTTTTTCCTTACGAGCTCTTTTGCAGCATTTATATTTGCAGGGTCATAACCTTCTTTGGTCACCAGGTCCTCCAAAGCTTTGATCTTGGTGTCTCTGGAAAGTGCGGAAACCTTCTCCATCTTCAATTGTGATTGAACATTGGCTAATGTAACTTGCACTTTAGACAAACTCATAGCAGTGTTAGTGACAGTGGAAAAAATCATTTGTCCAGTCTGCTTGTGCATCTCCATTTGATCAATGGGATGTATGTCTTTCACATCAAATTCAATTGTTGTCTTGTTGTACTCTGATGCTGCCTTGGGCTGAGGAACTTGTGCTTGGAGGAATGCCATTTTCATTTTTCCTTCCTCTAAATCAAAGGCTGACAACAACCTGCTTTGAGAACTGGAAGTATGCTTCTAGAACTGATTGTAGGTGTTGATCTTCAGGGCCTCATTCCTCATTTTAATGTCCTTAAAAATATCAAATACACTTTTCTCTGTCTCCCCTGTGGTAGATATGCTGATTTGCTTAACCTGCTGCTAATCTTGTGAAGCCATGGAATAGTGGGAGACAGTGTGATCTGATCACCCATTAATGAGGAAACAAGTGGCTCATTAGTGGTGATAATATTCTCCTGCTCTGAATCCTTGCTTAGGCTTAGTTTTGAACTGAGCTTGGCCTTCTTCCTATACATGATTTTAATTCTTCACTGAAAATCTCAGTCCCTGAAGGTGACACTTCTTCTCTATTTCTCTTTGCTGTTTTCTCCTGCGTGATAGGAGTCTGTACTGTGGAGGATGACACCAGCTTCTCCTCGGCCTCTTGTAGGGTGTTCTTAGTCCATTCTAACTGATTTTTATACTTCTCTATCTTTGGTCTGGATGTGTGAAAATAAGCAGTAGATTTGTTTTCTACTCTTAACTTAGAAATGAACCCTAGTGGATCATATTACCAGGTGAAACTAAGGCTGAACTGCATCTCTTTTAGTAGCTTATTTGATTCTTCCCCTGCTGCCCTGTTGTTGCAAATGAAAGGCCCTATCTGTGTTTTGATTTCGAATTGGGAGTTCTTGGCAGCTACAAAGTGGATCTCATCCATATTGAGCATTTTCCTTATGTACTCTAGAGCAAAAATCCTCATTGGGAAGAATTTTGGCAGCTTGTAAGGAAGCTCACACCCAAATATTCTTAGTCATGTATAATTCTGATATAGGTACCAATCCCTTGTCTGGACTTGATATGATCGCTGCCGAACTTTCTTAATTTCTTCACTGATCCTTGGCTTTGTCCTTCTTCTTAAGAGACTGAGTGCTAGATGTACACACATCTCTATGAACTATTTGTAAGTGTATTCTTTTTGTTCCTTCATCACCAGTGTAGTCCAGAAGATGACTGACTGCTAATTTCCTTCTTCATCCAGCTTTTGTAAAGCAAGCTTGATGTTGTCTCCCTGAAAAATATAAGAACATATAAACTAACATAGAAGCATACTTGAATATCTCCTCAGCTTGGAATTTGATAAACTTCTCATGAATAGAATCTGCAAGAAATTGGGTAAGGTTAAACATGATGGAGGGCTTGGAATCAATAGAGAAAATGGGAAAGAAATCCTATGATGGCCTCATCTACCAACTGATCTAAGTAATAGCCAAGGGGGTAGGAGACAACTATGATGATTTTCTTGTCTCTCTCAGGCAAAATAGAAGATGGATAGGGAGGATTTTTCTTGGGTAATGGGCATCTTCAGTTAAAAACAGTTCAAGGGTTTTGGCTCTTCTAGCAAAGTCCAACTTCTGATACAATTCAACAAGTGCTTCATGGGAAAAAGGAGTAGCATTCTCTACTGTAGGGGCTTGCATCATCTAGTCTATAGCTTGAGGAGTGATAGTGAACATAATTTCTCCAATGGGGGCAATGATAGCTCTTTGGCTTGGCAAATATGTTAGGCCCCTATACTACTAGTGTAACCCCTTATTGTTATTAGTACAACCCCCTTATTATATCGTTGTACCCATGTAGTCCCCATATTGTTATTATTGTGCCCCATATAATCCCACTATTGTCATTATTGTGCCCTTACATTATTATTGTTATGTCGGCTTTGATTATATTATGACCCCTTAGACTCCTATATATAGAAAGGAGGTCTTGTCATTTGTATCATCCAAGAATTGTTCATCTGTGTAATGTAAAGGATGTTGCCCCCTCAAAGAGGTTGATTTATAAGGTGTTCATCTATCTTTTCTATCTTTTTGTGAGCTGGTTTCATAACAGAGGTAATCAACAAATGTGGCCCAAGTGGGCCTTGCATTAAATATATTGGACTCATCTTCTGTGTATATCTCTCGATAACCTTCCAACCAATTTTTGACATGGGGATGAGCTTTCAAGAGTGCGGAGCTGATCTTCTCATTGTTAATTTTTTTGAATAAAGTAATAACCATCCAATACATTTAACCATTTATCCAAAGCACCTACATCTATTTGGCCTTCAAATAATAAAATATCAAAGTTAACTTGTACCTTGAAGGGTGTCACATCTCCAAAATTTCTACTTGTTGAAGGTGCCTCAATTGTTGTTGGAAGTCATCAAAGGATATAAGCAAAATTTTCCATCATCTCATTCCTTTGTCGTGTGAGTGATTCCTCGAGCAACAACTTTATAGGATCTCTTGCTCCATCATTTTTATTTTCTTCTGATATGGTAGGTTTCTTGGGCAGGAAAGAGTGGTTTTCCTCAAGTGAAACTAGCTTGAGATTCAACTCTCCATACCCTGACCCTGTCAAGTACATGCACTAGGAAATGACAAGAAACAAATTTCTTTGATACCAATGATTTGGGCTATCTGAGGAATGAGGCTAAATATTAACAATATAAAAAATCATAATTGCATAAAAGAAATAATATAGAGCGAAAAATATAAATATGAAAAGAGCTTAATTAATTTTATTAAATGGTAAAATATGTCATAAGACTACATCATGAGAAACTTCATGGCTTTTATAATGGTGAAGGCCTGTATTTATAGTATTTACAGGTTCCTTTTCACCTAGAGCCATGTACTTTTGTTATATTTCAAATACCATGGGTAAATACCATGGTTTACAAAAAATCATGGGTGAATACCATAAATCGCTATGGTAAAAACTAACAAATGGTTTTATATAGTAAAACTAATTGTGTAATTATATTTTTATTTTGTTTTCTTCCACTTTTCAAATACCATGGGTGGATACAATGGTTTATCAAAAGCATGGGCTTGTAAAAAAACCAATGGTAGAAGACAATTATTGAACCAGGTGATTCACCAACATCCACCTAGATCAAAAATCATGTTAATCAAACTTCATATCAAAACAAATTATACAAAAAAGAGTGACTATTGGTCTAAACTGAAAGTTAAAAATAACTCTACCTTGCAAATTGTTCCTTATGATATTTCACATATCAATTCTTATTTTTCTTAAAAGATATTTCTATTAGAAATAGATAATTGAATCTAATTCCATCTCTAATGTGGAATCACATCAATCTGATATCAAACAAAACATTTGATTTTAAAATACTAATAATTAGTCTAGGTGGAAATTCATAAATAAATATGGTATGCAGGTTGTTCCATACCATATTGGACATATCCTTTTAAGGAATTTTCAAAACCTACCCCTATTAATCCTCTTCAATATGCCTTTATAATCTCTTGAATTAGACAAAGAAAAAATATTTTATAAACAAGATAATGCCGAGTAGTCTAGGTGGTCCACACTACTCAATAGATAAAAAAAATGTATTGTCTTTGTTTATTTTTTCTTGGATTTATTTTCTATGAATTGTTTATAATTATTTTGTATATCTCTTGAAATAAGAATGCATGTACATCTTTCTTCTTCCATGATATCATGTTTATTGCATGCAAATGCTAATTTTTAGTAGGTCTCAGAAGGTTAAAATATGAAAGAGTGACTTTCAAGATCAAATTTTGAAGATTTATGAATGAAGGTGTGCTATCTAAACATCTAAACAAGCTATGTTGAAAGCACAAATTCCTTGAATCTTGCCACAAAGTGTCCTAGCTGTTGACAAAGAACAACAACCCCAAAAGTTTCTAAGATGGATAAAGATCAAGTAAAATGAACAATGATATGAAAACCAAGTGAATACTAGCATCAAGGAAAATTCAAGCTCCATTGTCACACCTACCATATCATTTCTACATGAGGTATTCTTAAGAGATCCATTTATATCCTACTTATTCACTGTGATATAGCCACATATATTTAATACTTCATTCAATGATAGATCAAGTGTACTTGAAAAAATTCCTGTCTATTTTTGTTGCTCTCATATGCCCTTCCTTATTTGTCAAATTTTCCGAGGAGGGAGAAAACCATTAACTGGGTATAATAGATTTATGAAACAAAGTTACCAACTTAACGAGAACTATAACCTCAAAACAAAAACTCTAGCCCAAAAAACCCCTATTTTTTGCAAAAAAAAAAATGAAAAAACACCCTGAAAACGAAAAGTGTTGATGTTGCTTCAACGTTCTTGTTTTTTGAATCAGGTTAAAATTCCATTTTTTTAGCAACAACATTAAAAACCAAAATTTTTGTGCAATAAACATGAAAAAACACCCTGAAAATGAAAAGTGTTGATGTTGCATCAACACCATTTTTTTTCTCAAGTTAAAATTCCAATTTTTGTTTTTTTTTAACAATGGCATTAAAAACTATTTTTTTGTGCAATAAACATGAAAACCATCTTGAAATAAAAAATTGTTGATGCTGCATCAAAAACCTTAAATTCTAACAATTTTTTATAATAACGTTAAATATAAAATATCACAACTCCAAAAAACCTAAAAATTCCAACAATTTTCAACCATAACATTAAATATAAATATCACAACTCCAAAAAACCCTAAAATTTTGACATTTTTCAACCATGGCTTTAAAGATAAAATATCACGACTCTGAAAAACTTAAACTTTCGACATTTTTCAGCCATATAATTAAAACCAAATATTAGGACTAAAAAATCCTTTAAAATGAATACTTAAATCAAGGAGTCATTATACCAAGAGTGTTTTTTTTTTAATGTTAAAAATATAGTTCTTTTAAAATCTTAACCTAAGATAACTTGACACATTGCAACCAAAAATTAAAAATCAACTATCAAATTGAAACACAATGGGGTGAACTTGACCCATTGCAATGAACACTTAAATATCAACCATGAAATTGACAAATAATGGGCCCATACTTGATTTATTGTAACAAAATCTTTAAATCAACTATCAAATTAACACATATTGAGGTCAGGTTGCTAGTCATGCATCGAGACAACCTTGCAACAAAAAAAAATAAAATAATAAATAAATAAAATGAAAAAAAACAAAAACAAAAAAAAAAAAACAAAAAAAAAAAAACCGAAAAAAAGGAAATAAATAAAATACAAACACACACCCTGGCGGGTTGTTGATCTCCGACCCTGAACCAATTTTTTAATTTTTTTATTGTTTTTAATTATTTAAAAAAAGTAATGTTTTTTTTCAATGATTAGATATATATAATATATATATATATATAATATATTATTATATATATATATATATATATATGTAGCATTTTCATTATTTTGACTAGAAATGGGCCAGGTCCCTTATAAAATTCAGATTTGTTCTTTCTACAACTTCCATCAAATTACATTGGACAGGGACCTTCTTGCTACCACTATTATTTACATATATTCTTATGGCAAACTATAACTATATATTCTCCAAAAAATACCACTATATTCTATACATCGATATTACATATATGTAAATTAATACGAATTCAATCAGCTGCTACTAGGCTCAGCTTCTTCATCCGCAGGATCGTCCAAAGAAGTGGTCAGTTACTCCACATCATTCTCTTCTTCTTCCAGAACCCGTGCAGCAGCAACAACCTCGACATTAGCAATGATGATGGATGTTGAATCTGTAACCACGAAAAGTTCCTTTAAGACCCCCATTGTCGTTGTTTCCACCTTAATTTTGATGTTGTCAACCTTTTGCTGAACACTCAATACATCTATGTGCAAACCTTCCATGGTCTTCTGCATTAGTTCCAGGTATTTGCCCAAACTAGATAATTGGGTGTAAATAACAACCATATTTTCATTCAATTCCTTGACAATATCCTTTACTACTTGTTTATAATAGCTCTCCACCAAATTCTCAACACTTATATGCCCTGCGCCATGACTAGACCTTGAGCTTCTAAGCCCTAAACCTCCCCCATTGCCATTTCGCACAAAGGACATCTTTGCAGCTATACACCTCTGAATAATGAAAATATTTTGATTAAATGACAGAATCCAACTGAAATATATAACACCTGATCAATCCCAACGTTCCTCCCGTTCTTGTCCTTCATAAACGTGTAACAATACAGAGTCTTGTCAATGCCTATTCCTTCCATATTTTCCACCGCATGAAACCAGGATTGTAATACAATGGTTCCTTCATTCCTAAGAGAAGTAGTTATATTACAATTTCCGACAAGTAACCGTTGCCTCAATACCCACCAGTCTGCATACATGATTTGCCTTCCGACAGCACCACAACCGTGCCTTAACTCAACACCTACTAACCTTGCAATTGAGACATTGCGAAGGTACCTCAGAGAGTTGGCCTTCTTAACAACCATCTTGCGTAGGCACCTTGGGGAGTTGGCCTTCTTAACTAGTATCTTAATACTCTGACGATCCATACCACCACAATACAATGTCGTCCTGATGCATCCATTCAGGGGATGTGACATGAATAATTATGTTGGTATATGCAAATTTGACCTTGTTCTAATAATACCCCCACATTGACCTGACCATCTGCCAGATGGTTATTGGCATGAAACATGTGGAACAAATGAACTTTTTCAATTTTTTTTAACAAATATGTAATCCTTACCATGATTGAGGAGGTTTCATCTTCTAGGAGAGTGGCATTCTCGAGAAGCTTAATACATTATTGGATGATCGTCATGGAATCACCAACTATATACAGAGTTTTGATACCAAAATCCAAACTTATTTTCAATCCTTGCCAAAGTGAAAGGGCTTCTGCCTGATTATTGGTCATAATGCCAAGACCCCATTCATACTTTACTTCTGTTTTTTCTTGAGGTTGATGATTACCCCTCTCGCTCCAGCCTCCCTGGGGTTACCTTTCGAAGCTCCATCAAAATACAATTGAATGTTATTGACTTTCCTTTGCCATTCAATAAATTCATCGCCTTTCAATCCAATACAAAATTTCAGTATTTCATAGGACCTTAAGCAAGGAGATTTGTGGATGGGGGAGGAGATCCTGAGCCATCTTTTTTCAAAACTAGATATCTCTTTCGTATCTAAAGCATCGAATTCCCGGGAGGATATGGCCTCAAATAGAAGTTCCATTCCTTTTATTACTGCAGTTTCAGAGCTATGTCGCTGATTTTCAAAGATAGCCTAATTACGACACAACCATATCGACCAACACATATATTTAAAGATTGCCATCCAACATTGCCTTAACAAAGAATTTGGAGAGAAATGGAATTTATGTTTCCAATGAATAAACATATCACTCCAATCATCTACAACTTGGGAAACGGAGGCCAAAGGCGCTAGAGAATAGTTCTAGGTTTCCATCGTAAAGGGATAATAGAAAAATAAGTGCTTGATTTTTTCGTCTGCATTTCCACACAAGACACAACGGGAGGAACCATTGATTTTCCTCTTTTTTAAGTTTTCTGCTGTCAAGATTTTCTTATGAACCAATTCCCAATAGAAAATGTTTACCTTAGGTAGACTGTCACCATTCCCGATCTCCCCCCATAATTTAGAAGGTGGAAGGGAGTAGGTAATTTTGGTTAAAAGAGCATAGCCATGTTTAACATATATTTTTTAGATTTTCCACCCAACCAAACATGCCTCTCTAGTTTTCTAGTAATTACTGGAGCAAACTCATTAAGACTTTCACTTAGAAGATTCCAATGAATGAGAAGGTGATCGGGCAATTCCAGAGGAGCCACCCACACCACACACCCAAATCATCCCAACAAGATATATCCGCAATATGGGAGAACCCATGCTCAACCATCCATCCCAAAAGAGTAGGATCAATACCATTCGCACAATCAGATCTAATGAGAATATGTTTCCCATTCCCAGGAAGCCAACCAAGATGGTTCAAAATGAGGGAGGATGAGGCTTTACACAACCTCCAAATTTTTTATCCTTTCCTTTCCCAAGTTTCATCCTTCGGCCTAATGAGGCGATTTTTGTGGAAATATTTTCTAACAAAGGCTTGTTTCCACCACTCATTGGAATCTGAGAGGAGCCTCCATACCAGTTTAGCCCCCAAGGCCAGATTCATTAATTCAAGATCCTTTATTGCCAATCTTCCCAAATTCTTAGGTTTCTTAACCGGATTCCAATTCACTAGATCGAATTTATGCTCGTTGTGATGCAGGAAAGCGTTCCCTTTGCAGATAGAGGAAACCCCTCTAGCCTTAGAGTGGGTCTAGTCACAACAAAGACAAATCAACAATTAATTTCCTTAAACAGTCATGTTGGAGGCCTACCTCAAACCAGTGGTCGATGAAGTTCTGTTGCACTGCTCCAGCTTCCATTTCCTTCTCCTCAATGAGTGATCAACCTGGAACAATACAAAGAAAACACAACAAAGCACGTAACCGAAAAACAACAATGATCTATTTACTCACAAAGTCAAGAAGTCATGAGCTATCAAGTAAATTACATACAAGACATAGGAAAACATCACTGATTGTATTAATAATGAATTAAGAGCAAGCTTACAACTAAGTCTTGATGTCGCAAGCCTTCTCAGAGGGTCTAGCCAGTATGTTTCTCAAGCATTCACTCTCCAAGGATGAATCTCCCAACATACAATGTCTCTCTCTCTCACTCATAAGATTTAGCACAAAGTTAAGGGCACTTCACAACCTTCCACAAGCTATCAACAATCCCACACTTGTCACACCCACACCAGCTATCTATCAAACTCAAAAGCACTAGTAGCACCGCTCAATCCAAAGAACTATTAACTAGCTGATCACATCAAAGGTGGGTGTTTTAATAGGAGAAGGAGTCTCCATGAAATGTGGAAGGAAGAGCTCATCCTCAAGGAAGGTAGCACAAATGACAGAACTACCATACCAGAGGAGGAAGGGCGACCCAAACTATGCCAACAACCAGGTCTGGAGACATCCAGAAGGCTGACTGTTGAAACGAATTCGTCCAATCTGGATCATCGCAAGACATAAACTAATTATCCGTGACAACATCGTGAGGAGGCAATGCACGCAGACTCGTCGTCACAAGACACAACTCATAACCTCGCGTCGGGTCTAGAAATACGACCATTGCAGGAAACAAATGTACATTGGCGACGAAGTCGCGATGAGACCATTATGGACATGGGGACGTTGCGTATATTAAGGGCTTACTCACGACGGGGTAGAAACTTAGGGAATGATGGTCAATTTGCAACAACAGAGAGCATTTGCTTAATCTTCTTACATCAGTGGGAAGATATGAACATGTTGATTTGACACATGACACAACAGAAGGACTGAAATGAGGACAGTGACAAATTACTGTGTAATAGATGCCCCCTAAAGCATGAAGCCCGAGAGAGTGGGAGGGGTGAAATGCTTTATGAAACTGTTTGCACTGGATCCACCTTGAAGATCCTGCAGGCGCAAGTACAACTGATATCTGTGATAGTGAAATACACATAGTCGAGGCATAGGCACAACCAGCCATAAGACATATGAGACTTTGTCTATGGTATGGGCGCAACCACCCAGTTGATAAGACCATAATAATGACAAAGGTATGGTCGCAGCCATCCATGAAGACTCAGGCATGGTCACAGCCATCCATCAAAGAGTCATATATGTAATCACGAACCAATCCACGCAACTTGAACATATGTAATCTTAGTTCGGGGTCTTGAAACCCAACCGATCATAGTACCAATTCTATCATGTGAATAGATGTGCTGAAGTCGACCATGATAGAAAGTCGCTTGATTACGAGGCAATGAGGTAAATCGTTAACAAGCGCGAGAGAAACCATCAATAATGCCAATGGCTCTCAAGGTACTATCCAGTACAATCCACTAAGTGTGAAAAATGAGCTGAATTTGAACACCCGTGGAATCACCCAATTGAAGACCAATGATGAAAGTATGTTGTTAGGTGGGAAAAACCTGCCATTGAGGCATGCAAGCTCCAAGGTACTGAAGGGGATCTCTAGATCAATCTCCTGGATAATGAGCTGGCGTCGACAGGAGACAATCCGTCGCAAGAGGGCCATGATGTTTCCCCCATCAACAACATGAGATAAGGAACAAGTGGTAGATGGTGAAACAGAATATCAGAGGAAGAGGTAAGGATGTGAACTGCAGAAGGATTATATTATTGAACATATCGGCGACATGACTCCGGAAGGTGGCAGAATTTTGATACCAAAGGATTAGAGGCTAGATGGAGGCAACACAGATTAGATGGAATGAGGCAAAATGACGACCCAAAACCACAGAAGGCCAAATGACAATATATGGATATCCCAACCCGACAAGAAGAAAAAGTGTCGATGTTCAAGAGTGACTAGCTACCGCAGATAACTAATGATGATTTCCAAATTTCCCCCCACTATTGCTGGCGAGTACCCCAATTATTTTTGAAAACAAGTTTGAAGGGGATAGCATATGCTTGTAATATAAGTTCGACCTTTGGTCGAATCCAACCTAGTAATAGTTTAACGAGCCCTAGGGAGGAGAAGATCAAGTCTCGTCATGGTGACAAGTCTAATGTCGTCAAGGTTTAACGAGTCTGACATAGGTAAAACTCAGAGTCTTTTTCATGTTTAGAGAGTTTGAAAAAGACACGGAAAAGAAAACTCCAGGGGGGTCCTTTTTCGTAGATTTTTGTCCCTCGAGCCTGAAAAAGTATAAAACAATACTCGAGAGAACCGCTTGACCATTACGATCAAGGAGTACTTTTTGTGATTAGTGCCCTCGATTCGAAAAAGTAGAAAAGTGATCGAAAACACGTTGTTTCGTAACCAATATAAAACTTGAAACGACAAAAGTCCAGCAATCTTTTCACGTTTATATGGTCAGAAAAGAGCTCAAAGTGGACCACCTCTTATTTTGTTTAACGAGTCAAAAGGAATAACTCAGCAATCTTTTTGTCTTTTAAGTCGGAAAAGAGCTTAAAGAGGACTTTGCGAAAAATATGGATCAAGTGTATACGGACCAGCCATCTCTATCCCTGCACAAAACATTACACCATAAGATCCATTCGACATAAATAGATTATATATGCGGAAATAAGGTCAAAAACCCCAAAAACCTTAATCAAAAACCCAATATAAATGAAAAAACCCACACCCTAAAGTGTAATTTCTAATTTTTTCAAAAAGCACTATAAAAAGGGGTGTCATAATTCTATTTTTACCATTTACATTGTGCATTTTTACCTTTGGCATTTTGGAGCACCAACCTGAGAAGACTTCCGAAGTCGATTTCGGCATAAATGTTCCACGGTTTTGCCTGAAACTTTCTCCAAGTAACTACATTCCTCCCTGCGCTGCATTTCAGTGGTTTTTTTTTCACGCAATTTGGTGTTAGATAGGTGGTTTTAGGCAGATTTTCAAATCTGAGCCCACCTCTCGGCCGTCACAGAAAATCTACTTGGGTTAGTGACAACCGAGCATGGTAAAATGCACCACCTTCGGGATCATCACAAGAGATTGATTTATTCTCACATCGATTGCGGGGAAAATGAACTGTTGAACCTGAGTCATCACCGCGGTTTGGAAAATAGTCGCGACGGCACCGTAAAGTTGAAATTCTTCATAATTTATGAATTTAAATTTATAAAAAGGGTTCTAATTCATATTTCCTTTAATGCAGGGCATCATGGCATTTGTATGGCAAGAAAGAACTCACGGTATCAACGACAAACAAGTGTTCAATGATGCCGGGTGCCAAAGAGCTTTGCTTGCTTGTGGATTACTAAAATTCTTCCTCACTCCGCATCTTCGGGCCCAACCTGACTTGTTAGAGTTACTAATTCGATGCTACGGATATATATTTCTTGACCGGATTGTCCCGCCACGGCGAGAGACCGATTTTAGAGGGGCAATGAATTGGTGGTGAGTCAGTGGACATCTTGATAGCACGGGTGTGCCCGGGGGCACTTAAATCAAGCTCTAGCGGGAAATTAGTGATTCCAACAGTAGAAGATCTGATTCTCTGCTCGGTTTTATTTATGGTGACGAGAGCAGTGGGCTCCCAAGCCCAACACGAGGAAACAAAGATGCACCTTCAATTATCTCTTTATTGCCTTAACCCGACCATGTACAATTGGGCTGAAGCAGTAACCATTAACATGAAGAGGCAGCTCACCAAGTTTCGTCACGAGGAGGCAAAGCAGTTTGGTTACAGATCTATTTTGATCCCGCTCATGCTAGAGCGAGTGTCGTCACTTCAGTTGCAAGACATGGACTTAGACAGATCAAGGCTGTGGGAGACCTGGATCACTCGCTGGGCACATGTCATGCTGCGAGGGGGTGTCGGCCGACCAGTGTCATGGGGAACATTATTCCGAGAGTGGCTAGATCGCCAGACAATCTTTATCGAGGATTGGCCATACACAGGTATGGATTTTCGTGGGGACCCCAACATGATGCTACCTGCTGGTGAGCAGTGGGATGCTGGAGGTAAAACACTTGATCACACTATTTTTTATATTTTGTTTTTTATGATGTTTTTGGATTTTTTCATGCATATGTCCTAATGATGCATCTTATGTTACTTGCAGAAGTGGGACCAGAGAGGCCTGTGGTACTAGCTCCAGAGGCACGGAGGGATCCACAAGGCATCAGGGAGCGGCCTTGGTTCCCCCAACTGGCAGTTCAGTGGATACAATAGCCCATAATCTTGAGGGCCTGACAGAGGGGATCCCAGACTACAGTGGGATCAAAGAGGTCCCATAGAGTATCAGATACATACAGTAGGAGTGCTACCGAGGGTGCATAGACTCTTGAGACGAGTCGCACGAGTAGTGGTGTGCTACAGAGAGCATAACCCACCGCAGTAGATGCCTATGTTTTACTTCCTGCTGATTTTTGAGAGACATGTGTCTCGAACATACATAGACTCTATTTTTTGACATATAAACTTATTTTTTGAGCGCTTTGGTGTGCCACATGACATATATATATATATATATATATATATATATTATTATAATATATATATATATAATATATATATATAGATATATATGTATTCTTATGGTTCATTATTGTGTCTAAAATGCTTCTATACAATGTTTGATTACATGTTGCGTAAATGTTTGTCTAATACATAATTTGCTAATGCATTAGTTAATGTGTTTAATATTCTTGGAATGTGTTGATATGTAATAAAATCAAAACTTCTTTCCAATAATTTAACTTGTAAATAAAACCCTAAAATCTGATGATCTCTGACAAAATAATGCTCGTTGAGTTGGTGGACAACAAGTTGAGAATCCAGATTCACAACCAATGCACGGATATCGAGGTTAAGTGTCTCAGTCAGTAATTCAATAACTGCGCTGTATTCAACAACATTGTTTGTGGTGCAACCCAGACAAATTCCCTGAAGGTCTACTAACTCACCATGAGGATTGTAGATCACCCATGCCGCAGAGGAAAGATTCTGGGTACTACGGCAGGCACCATCAACGAAACCAACGTAAGGTGTGACAAACATTTGCAAAAGAAGTAAAAAGACACAATAAGTGGCGATTACGCCTACACACCAAGCCATACAAGCAAACACACACTGAAAACACACATGCTGAGAACACACGTATGTACAAATTAGATGCACGGGATTCATGCATAATATTTTTTCAGATAAAGCCCATTTCGGCGCTTATCTAGAGGGTTCCCTTCATAATCGATAAGCTCATAAGCCCCTTTTTGCAAAACTCGTTTCACAATGTAGGGCCAATGCCACATAGGCTCGAATTTTCCTGCCCCCAGCTTATCATTTGCTTGATCATAGAGCAGGACTAGATCTCCTTCAACAAAAGAACGGGGATGAACAGTTTGGTCGAAGTGAGTTTTCACTCTCTTCTTCTGCGCTTCAATAACTATAGAGGCTAGTCGACAGGTCTCGTCTAACTATTCTAGGTAAAGAAGACGTTATTCTACCGGAGTAGTGTTTGGGTGCAATTCGACGGCTAATTTAAGCGAAGGGATTTCACACTCAATTGGAAGATTGGCCTCCATACCGTAAACTAATTGGAACGGGTTGAATCCGGTGGCATCTTTCGTGGAATTTCGGTAGGCCCATAAGGCAGAAAACAACATCAGATGCCAGTTGGACTTGTGCATGCCAATGGTGCATTGAAGCATCGTGACCAACAATTTGTTGATAGCTTCTACTTGGCCATTGGCCTGAGGATAATACAGCGTCGAACTATCATGCTGCAAGCCCAGCTGGGTCATTGACTCGGTCATCATATGATTACAGAAATGAGAATTGTGATCAGTGATGATAGCCTGAGGGACTCCGAAACATGAAATGACATGATTAAATAAAAATTGTGTTGTTGTCTTACCGTCATTAGATAGTGTAGGAATCACCTCGACCCATTTTGTAAAATAATCAATGGCAACGATGATATACCCATGCCGCCCAGCCGAGCGAGGTTTACAGGTCATATAATCAATGCCCCATTTTGCAAAAGGGCCGACGATAATGACAGGGTGCAAATGAGCAGGGGGTGCACGCATCTTCCGTTGGTAGATTTGGCACACATGACAAGAGTGGACGGCGAGAATGCAATCCTTGAATATAGATGGCCAAAAATAACTAGCATAGAGAATCTTTTGAGCAGTGGCATATCCGGACATATGACCTCCATAGGCACCAGAGTGGCAGTCATTCAAGACTCCTTCGGCCTCCTCGAATGTCAAAAAACGGTGGAGAACAGAGTTAGCGCTAACCCGGTACAGGGTGTCCCCAATAATGCTGTAGGGTTGAGAATGATGGCGAATACATTTCCGAGCATCCTTAGATAAATCAAAATGAAAGGAGGATGTCTGAAGGTAGACAATAATATCTATGTACTATGGATTGAGGGTGCTAATAAAAAATAGAGAGTCATTCGGAATATGGTCCTCTGATCGAGAGGGCGTAGTTACAGATGGTAGGGAGCAGAGCAACTCAGCAAAAACAAGGGATTTCTTAGACTTGGCTGTAGTAAACTCCAAGTCAAACTCTTGAAGGATGACAATCCATTTTGAGTATTTTCCCCCTTGTAACTAACGTGACAAGATGTATGTCATCGGGTTGCAATAAAAAATCACTGTCGTGGTGCACAACAATATATAGTGACAGAAACATTGGACTGCATGAACAACAGCCAAAGCCAACTTCTCGACATAGGCATATCAAAGTTCCGTATCTAGTAAATTGCGGCTGAGATAGTAGACAACATGCTCAGTACCATCATTGTCGTCTTGGACCAAACCATGCCAATAGTAGTATCGGTGGCGGCTAAATAAAGAGTATAGTCACGGTGATAATTAGGCGGACGTAACAACGGAGCAGAAACAAGGAGCGCCTTGAGCTGCTCGAATGACTCTTGTGCAACGGCATCCCAGACAAAAGGGGTATCCCATTTTAATAACTATGTATAGCCTTTGGCTACTTCAGCATAGTTTGGAATAAAATAACGTAAAAAATTAGCTTTACCTTGCAATCTCTATAATTGCTGCAAAGAAGCGGGGGGGAAGATTCAAGATGGCTTCGACCTTAAGGGGATCCAAGCAGATGCCCTCTTTGGAGACGACAAACCCAAGAAGTCTGCTGGATTCAACGCAGAAGACACATTTATGCGGATTAAGGTGAATACGATAGTGCCAACAACGAAGAAATATTTCATGAAGGTGTTTTGGATTGTCCTGGCGCTTTGCTGAATGAGCCGGGAGGTCATCCAAGTAAGGCTGTACAATGTGCCGAATATCATGAAACACATAAGACATTGCACGTTGGAAGGTAGCACCAGAATTTTTGAGACCGAAAGGGAGTGTCTTATAGGTGAAAGTACCCCACGAATAGATAAAGGCGGTCTTGTGTTGATCTGTGGGTGATATATTGATTTGGTTGTAACCAGAAAAGCCGTCCATAAATGAATAGATCTCGCTTCCAACGCACTCATCAATGAGTTGGTCAATTAAAGGTGTAGGGAAATTATCTTTGGGACAAGCACGATTAATGTCGCGATAATCAACACATACCCTAATAGTGCCCTGTTTCTTGGTCACAGGGACAATATTAGAAACCCAATCTGTAAGAGGGATAGGCTAAATAAAACCAGCTTTAAGAAGCTTCTCAACTTTTGCTTTGATAGTTGCAGCCTTTCGGGGGTGCACGGGGCATAAATGATGTCGAATAGGTTTAGCTCCCAAATACGTAGGTATTTCATGCACCATGATACTAGGATCGATGTCGGGCATCTCTTCATACGACCTGGCAAAAACATCACGAAATTCTTGAAAAAGGTCCGTATAAAGTTGAATCTTCTCCGGAGTACAGGTTACTCTGACGTGAATATGATCGACAACCCATGGATTAATAGAGATGTTGATGGGTTGAGTTTGTGTAATGTTCCCCATATTGCCTTCAAAGAAAACTAGATGGACCTGTATAGGTGTCTAAAGGGGTTGGGAAGGGAGACAGGAAGCGAACCGCTCAAGACAAGTAAGCATAACCCCTTGAGTAGGGAGAAACGAGGAACGATGATGATGATCAGACCAGGGGGGTTCCTCAGAAGACATAGTCTCAATAATCGCTTCATTCGAAGGAAAGACTTCTTGTAAGGGGTCCGAAGAAGTGCCATCTCCCAGCTAAGGGGATTGGACGTATGAGTTGAGAGCCCTACCTGAAGGAGTAGGTTCAGAAAAAGAAGCCAATGTAGAAACAATTTCAATGTAGTTGAGCTCGACAGGACTCAACGGCATGACATCACCCCGAGATTCTATTCGATCAATGGGAGGAAGAACCCACGGCTCAGAATGAACATAAATCATATTGACGAGAGCGATGTTTGGAGGTGGGAGTGAAAAAATGCCCATGAGGGCAGGATATTTAAAAAGTCTAGCTCCCACACTCTCATACGGAACTGAGGTATGCTCCACGAAAGGCACGTTGCCATCGGAAGAAGAAGAGGCGAAGAAGGACAACTGGTCTACCGTGACAATCTTCCCTTGATGGGGGAAACAAAGGACACGAAATAGAGATGAGGCCACGGCTCGCATGGCATAGGTCCAGCTTTGTCCTAAAAGGAGGTTGTAAGTCAAATTGGCATCAACAACTCCGACCTCAACTTCGATTGTCTTCCCTTCCAAAGTAATAGGCAAACGTGGGAGTATATCGTAAGGACGGGAATCTCTCCCATTGAAGGCTTCCAAGGTATTGGGAGACTAGCTCAGGGTTGGAGAACCGATAGCCTTCCGACAAGCAACAAACATAATGCAAGTAGAAGCACCTTCATCAATAACAGTATGGTGAATAGTCTTATAATTGATGACAATTTGAATAAGAAATGCTATTTGGTGAGGCAGTCTCGGTGCATGATTTTCCAGGTCAAAAGTAATCAATTCTGAGTCAGCCGGGTGAATGCCATCGATGGCCGATAACAGAGACTTCCTCTGGGAGGGACAACCCTGGAGGACTTCTAATGCTGACATAGTCGAGGGAGCTTGGGCTAAGTCCTCAACGATGCTATAATGTTGAGCAACACGAGCATTAGGGTTGTAAGAAGACTTCTGGAGTACTCCTTTAGGAGGAGGTCGAGTGATCGTCTCAGTACTAGGTCACTCGATACGGAGTGGACCCGAACTGGACGGAGGAACACTAGAGGGGACCTCAGTTTCCTTCCCGACGGGTGAAGGATACTCTTTTGACCGTATACTGATATGGACGGGGATCGTCCTAGCCATAAAAACTTGAGAGTCGAAGGGAGAAGAGGATTGAGAAGGATCAGCAACCATTTGAATCTGCTGGGAGGGAAAAGGTTCTTTGAGCACAGCAGGAGTCCCAGGGGCACCTTTTAACAAACGACTAACCTCAGAACGCCTCGAGAAGTCTTTAGTATAGTGATCCTCATCGCAAATAAGACAAGGATACTTAGGTTTGCGTTTGGAACCTTCTTCGACCAGAGGCTTAGGGGGATCCTGCTTAGGTTGATCAACTTTATTCTTTCCTTTTCCCTTCTTCTTACCTTTCGAGGTTTTTTCCGCCGAGGTGGATTGAACGGCGTTAGCCTCAGAAGTCTTACTGGAATTAGATGAAGCTTGGGAAGAATTTTCATTTGGAGCATTAGATTTCTGCTTCGCACGGTTGGCAGGAGATTTTCGAGAGGACGCGTTAACGGAACTGATCACACCATCAACGGATGGTGTTGACGGGGCTTGGGAAGTTCTGGGTCACGGAGCATCTGGAAAAATATCATATAACATACCAGATTGGGAATAAACCAAGTCAAGGTACTGAGCACGTGCAATGGCCTTCTCTTCAGTTACACATGCCCCCATAGCAATGTCTCGGGCTATCGGACCGACGAACGAGGTCGTAAACCAGTCGATCAGAAGCTGGTCAGGGATCCAGAACTTAGTTAGATAGCGACAACGTCTCCATTCATGGATGTGATCAGAGATATGTGTAGCCGTGTTCTATTTCAAAGATGTTAGGAGGTGTGTGTCCGTTTCATATCAAATCGACAACTGAAAATGAGTTAAAAATGCCATAGCCAGTGAGTTAAAGTCCTAAAAAGTTCCACGAGCCAACTCAATATACCATTTGGCAGCAGAGCCAGTGAGAGTCTGTTGAAATAGGTGGAGCTGGATTGAATCATCAAGCGATGAATTTGACGAACACCATAGGTGATAGGTCATGACATGAGCTTGGGGATCTTCTCCAGCTTTACCATCGAATTTGGGACAATCACTGAGAATCTTAGTTGGAACCGGTGGCCAATACAGATTATGAAGAATAGGATCATTGGTTAGTTTGGACGCGTCCGGAAATTCCAACGTCACCAAAAAGGGTAATTGAGGGTTGAAGGACATCTAAGGCCGCGGATAAGAAACAACACCAGAGTTCCATCTAGTTCCCTGTTGCCCCCATTCATTTTGTCTAGACGGATTTGGCCCGTAGGGGTTTTGTTCGTAGGAATTTTTTCCATAGGGGTTATACCTGTAACTTGATGGTTGACCTTAGATTTGACCCCCTGCATTCAACTAATTACCAACCTGACCCATAGGAGCAACATATGGTTGCTGGAAATTTTGATAAGGGTTAACCTGTGGTTGTTGATAATTTTGGTATGGGGCAAGTTGAGTTTTCCCTTGGGGCTGCTGAAAACCATTAGGCGGCTGGGCTCCAAACTGGGCCTGGGTGCCAGGCTGCACTTGATGAGCAGGTTGGGTTTGGGGCCCAACTTGAGCTTGAAGACTGAATTGGGTCTGGAGCTAAAAACTGGGTGGGTCTTGAGAAGGGATGAGCGTTTGAGTGCCTGGTTGAGCAGTCCCAGATGGATGTCCTTGGGAGAATTGAGGCTGAGCCATCTGGTTAGAAGGTGGTCCTGGTTGAGTTTGAGGTTGACCCATTTGCCCAGAAGGTTGATCTTTCTGGGTACTGGGTTAACCTTGCACAATGGAGGGTTTCCTCGACTGACCAGATGGTTGAGCAAACTGGACAGTTGGTTGGCCTGGTTGGATTTGAGGCTGACCAATTTGTCCAGATGGTTGACTAGGCTAGACAGTGGGTTGGCCTTGCTGAATGTGAAGTTGATCGACTTGCCCAGAAGGGTAGCCTTGCTGGATACCGGGTTGGCCTTATTGGGTGTAAGGTTGTCCAAGATTACCAGAAGGTTGCCCGAAGTATGTAAAAGATGAACCACCGAAGGTCGAAGGTTGTCCCTGGAAGGGTTTTCCTTGTGGGCTGGCAGGTTTCCCTGGATAAGGTTGTCCATAATACGACTGTCCATGAGGGGGCTACCCGTAAGACGACTAACCTTGATAGGGTGGTCCTTGAAGATTTGAATGTTGTGCTTGGCCACCATGATAAGCGGTGGTACCCCAAGCAACAGACAACGAAACTGAGACCTCAACCACAGGTTGAGATGGCATAGGTCTGAGGTAATAAATATGAGCTCCTCGAGAATCATAATAATGAAACGGATTTTGTGGATTTGGATTCTGAAGAGCTTGTAAATATTGATCATATGCCCCCCCTGCTAGAATGGAACCAAAAGAAGGTGGGGCAGATAGGGTATGATTAACAACTCCAGATGCAGATGTCGACGGACCACTACTTGTAGGACCAGGTGAAGGTCTAGCGACAGTGGTCACAACTGAAGATGCAGTGATGACACTAACAACAGGGGTTGAAGAAACCACACAAATGGTTGGAATAGTCGGAACTGATGTGACAGTCACATTGTGAATCTGGGGCGTAAAGGGCCCCAAAGTCGGAGTGACGGTACGGGACCACATGGAACTCATAAGGGGAGATCTAGAACCCATAATATCTACCAAAGCATTATAGCATAAAGGCAACGTGACACCAAGAGGGGTGACACGGAAGGGTGCAGTTTCTGGTGACATAGGGATTTCACCACTGGCCATGAGGGTTTCTTCACCCGAGATGGGGTTCATCTCATCCATGTCAAAGGAAGACATTGGGACCGAAACACTAGGAGAAGTAATGGGAATATCTTCTTCGGAAGGCTCCTAATTGGGTTCCAACGAATGTTGTAAGTCTCATCCTCCGGAGCGCGAGAGTTAAGCGGTTGAATACTCAGGATGACAAGAAGAGTATCACTAACAACTGGTACCTCAGAAGTGGCAAAAGACGGAGACCCTTGGTCACTTGGAATGGGAGATGGGATTGGTGATTCTGCCAAGATGATTCAAATCAAAATCCTAGGAAAACTAACGAGTAAGGAAATAACCCTACGCAAACTAAAACAAAAACAAGATCTAATAGGGTAAATGTGAACGTGGTCAAATAAATTTTAAGACACAGGAACAGAACTTGACCTTTTCATTTTTAGAGAGTCGAGAAAAGGACGAAAATATGACTCTAGTCACCTAATATTTAATGAGCCTGAAAGGACAAGTGCTCAGATGGACCTTTTCTTTTAGGGAGTTCGAAAAGGAACGAAAGTGACTACTCTTGGCAATCATATGAAAACCAAGGACTTTCCATACGGCAGTCAATCTTCCTGAATGCTGTGTTCGGTGCATTACGGTTTGCAAGGCAGCAGACACGACTTCCTAAGGATATAGGATGATAACCTAGTGGGGTCGCCCAACATATACTCGACGGTACTGGGAGCGCAAGTCCATGCTAACAACTATTGGATCACAGAAGGAGGAATCACCCAACCTTAAGTGAAAACAATAGAGGCTAGGTTTAAATATGACGAAGCACGTCTCTAGCCTAGACCTCTAAATGATGTGTGTTATGTTCCAATGCGTTGTTAGGTTTATTCAGTTCATTTTAGAGTTGATCTTGAATTATGTTTCAATTTCCAGGCCTTACCATATGCATATCAAAACCTAGGATGTAGCTAGAATGAATAAAGCATCTTTCATTTCGATGAACTCCTACTTACAGAAGGGTAGAGAGATCATTCCCAAACCAAGACAAAACCAAGATCAGCAAATGCAGTCACTCCAGAGACACAATGTATAAACACATCAATCCTTACAGTGCATCAATACTACTAATGAGATATTTAAAATTTGCCTTCTAATTTTTCAAACATTAAAACTTGGAATGCAAAATGTATTTTCACTTTCGCATACTAATAAATGCAATCTTTTGATTTTGATAGCTTTGAATTCTAGAGAAACAAACAAGCAAGCATGAAACTGATTGATCCAAACAATTGTAATCTATGTTTGGTAGTGAAACAATCGAATCAATATGGAAATTGGTTCAACAAATAACACTAAACATTAATCAGCAAGAAACAAGCGATGGAAAAACTTTAAGCAAACCAACAGGAGGGTTGCGGATGAATATTGAACAGACAAGTAACCAAGCCAGATAATTCAAAACTTGAAAAACCAGGTCACAAAGTCAAAAAGCAAGATTCACTTCAATGAAACCGAAAAGTAAGCACCTTAATTAAAAGCAATTAAAACAAACTAATAGATAAGAGAAAGGCAACAAGGGATTAACCAGACTGATAAATTCAGGAGGCAGAATTGAAACAAACAATTCTACAGGAATCGTCGCGGGTGTAACACCAGCAACTAGTGCCAATCAGCCACTAGCGTAGCAACAGAGCGATGTCGTCGTGAAAGTACACATCTTTCACGCAACGGGCCGATTTCAGGAATCGTCACGAATGTGTGACAGGATTTAGTGATGCACAAACTTACAAAACAGATACAACACAATGTCGGCGCGACTGTTTGAATTTTTTCAGTGACGAACTTAAAAACAATGAGAGGTAAAAGAAAACTCCCAAACAAAGACTAGTCTATCCTTACAGGCAACAAAGGGATTTCCCAAAATGACCCAGGTAACCCAAAAGACTGATGGTTCAATTGCAAAAACCAAAAGACATTAATTCAAAATTGAGCAAAAGCAAACAAGAGAAAAATAAAGGATGGACTCCCCAGTGGAGTCGCCAACTTGTGATGCAGGAAAGTGTTCCCTCTGTGGATAGAGGCAACCCCTCTAGCCCTATAGTGGGTCTAGTCACAACAAAGAAAGATCAACAATTGATTTCCTTAAACAGTCATTGTTGGAGGCCTACCTCAAACCGGTGGTCGATGGAGTTCCGTTGCGCTGCTCCAGCTTCTGTTTCCTTCTCCTCAATGAGTGATCAACCTGGAACAATACAAAGAAAACACAACAAAGCACGTAACCGGAAAACAACAATGATCTATTTACTCACAAAGTCAATAAGTCATGATCTATCAAGTAAATTACATACAAGACATAGGAAAACATCATTGATTGTATTAATAATGAATTAAGAGCAAGCTTACAACCAAATCTTGACGTCACAAGCCCTCTCAAAGGGTTCAACCAGTATGTTTCTCAAGCATTCACTCTCCAAGGATGAATCTCCCAACATACAATGTCTCTCTCTCTCACTCATAAGCTTTAACACAAAGTTAAGGGCACTCCACAACCTTCCACAAGCTATCAACAATCCCACACTTGTCACACCCACACTAGCTATCTATCAAACTCAAAAGTACTAGCAGCACTGCTCAATCCAAAGAACTATTAACTAGTTGATCACATCAAAGGTGGGTGCTTTAATAGGAGAAGGAGTCTCCATGAAATGTGGAAGGAAGAGCTCATCCTCAAGGAAGGTAGCACAAATGATGGAACTACCATACCAGAGGAGGAAGGGCGACCCAAACTATGCCAACAACCAGGTCTGGAGACATCCAGAAGGCCGACTGTTGAAACGAATTCGCCCAATCTGGATCGTCGCGAGACATAAACTAATTATCTGCGACAGCATCGCGAGGAGGCAATGCACGCAGACTTGTCGTCGCAAGACACAACTCATAACCTCGCGCCGAGTCTAGAAATATGACTGTCGCGGGAAATAGATGTACACCAGTGATGAAGTTACGATGAGACTGTTATGGACATGGGGACGTCACGTATATTAAGGGTTTACTCGCGATGAGGTAGAAACTTAGGGAATGAGGGTCAATTTGTAGCAACAGAGAGCATTTGCTTAATCTTCTTACATCAGTGGGAAGATATGAACATGTTGATTTGACACATGACACAGCAGAAGGACTGAAATGAGGACAGTGAAAAATTAATGTGTAACACTCGTTACCCTTGCCTCCTTGCCACAAGAATTTTTTGATGAGATTTCTTATTTGTTGATTGATGTATCCTGGTGGTAAGAGGCTAGCACCCAAATAAACCAGAAGGGAGGACAATACCAATTTAATTAGAGTAACTCTCCTAGCTAGATTAAGCCATCTAACTCCCCAGTAGTGCACTTTGTTTCTGATTTTTTGAAGTACATTTTCCCATTCTTCCGCAGATGCTTGTTTTAGTGAGCTAGGAATCCCAAGATATTTGAAGGAGGAACGATGGATATCCACAGGGATTCCCAATAGCCTGCCTATTGCATCCAATGAATCCCCTTGGCAATTCCAGGCAATTAATTGACATTTCAAATTGTTGATCAATCCCCCAGAAAGAAACAAAAACCCATCTAGAATTTTTTTGAATCTTTTTTCTATCGCTAAAGAGGCTCCTCCAATCAGAAGAATGCCATCTGCAAACTGGGAGTGATTAATTCCTCTAACATTTATTGCAATATTAAGTCGCGGGAGGGAGACATCTAGCCACCCAACCTATAGATTTATACTTAGAGATTCAAACATGATTATATAGAGAAGAGGTGAGAGGGGGAATCCTTGGCGTAACCCACTTGAAGCAACAAAGAAGGGGGTAGGTCACCCATTGATAAGAGGGGTAATCCAGGGAGAACCAATACAAGATTTGATCCAAGAGGTGAAATCATTACTAAAAACTAATTTTTTCATGACAAGGAAGAGGAAGGAGTGATTTACCCAATCAAACACATTATCCATATCCAATTTGATAATCATTCCAACTTCTCCCTCTTCTTTTCTTGAGTGCATTGCTTCCTACACCAGGATGATATTATCTAGAATATTCTGATGTTGCATAAACCCTCCTTGGTTCTTAGAGATAATGGAAGGAAGAAAGGGGTTAATTCTATTGGTAATTATTTTCATCAAGATTTTATAGGAAGAGTTGCAAAGCGAGATAGGACGAAATATGGAAAAGGAGGTGGGATTGGCTTCTTTTGGGATCAGGACGAGAAAGGAAGAATTAGTGCTACCCCCAGTTTCTTTTTAACTCTGCAATAGCTCAACATTCTAATGAGGTTTTTTTTTATGACATTCCAGAATAAAAAATAAAAATTGATAGAAAACCCATCTGGTCCTGGAGCCTTCTCAGGTTCCAAATGCCATATTGCACTTCGAACTTGATCTTCTAAAATTAAACTAGAAAGGGACACATTAGAGAGTGGAGAGAGAACCTGGGTAATACCCAAAGGAATTCAGGAGCACCATCTAAAGACTTTCAATTCATATTGAGGAGTGTTTTGAAGTGATTATATGCCTCCTTTTTAATTTCTGATGAGGTGTTGAATGTCTGCCCACCCACCACCTTTATTTCCTTGATTCTATTCATGTTCTCTCGAGCCATTGCTTGTTTGTGGAAGTAGAAAGTATTAGAGTCCCTAACTTTCAACCAAAAACTGCGAGATTTGAGCCTCCACAAATTTTCCTCTTGCCTATTTAGACTGAATATCTAAATGGAGAGATATTTTTCTTTTTGAATATATGAATCTTCGATATGAATTTTCTCCATCATATTATAGTGTTCTTCTAATTCTTGGACTTTCTCTTTTCTTTTTTTCCCTAGAGGTTGATAGTTTTCTTTGAGTCACTTCCTCAAGTCATTCTTGACATTTTTTAACTTAGATTCCCAGACAAAGTTGGGTGAGCCTTGAACTTGGCGAGTCCAGGTTTGCTTTATCATATTCCCAACTTTTTCATCTTGGCACCAATCTGCATTAAATTTAAATGGTAACCACCCAAGGTTTCTACCTTTTCCATAGAGATCATGATGGGGCGATGATCTGAATCTCCATGAGATTCGATAGATGAGGAGCAGCCCATTCCATTGAGGAGCCAGTTGTTATGCAACAAGAACCTGTCTAAATGAGCACCAATGTAATGATCACCAACCCTTCTATTAGATCAACTGTATTTCCTGATCTTAGGTTTGATATCAATTAGATTCCATTGTTCCATAACTTCCTCCATTTTATCTCTAAACGGATCCCTGATTGCAGACCCCCCTCTTTTTTCTGTCATATTTTGTAATGTGTTGAAGTCCCCTCCCATTATACCGTTAATGCAATAATTCTCTTCTTTAACACCTATAATGAGGCCCAAAAGTCTGCCTTGTCACTGCATAGCACTAGACCATAGATATTTATGAAGGATATTCTTTCCCTTGTCGCCTTATCTTCCAAAAGAGCCATTATCCAGAATTTTGTCTTAATTTCATCAACCAGAGTAAATTTCTTGTTCAACCAAAATATGCGTAGTCCTCTTGAGGCTCCCCTTTAGGATTGAGTTAACCCTGTGTTGTCTCTTCAGAATTTCCCAGATGCTTTCATAATTTCCACTTCTTCTAACTTTGTTTCTTTAAGAAATACTATTGATGGGGATTCTTGTTTTATTATGTCTCTGACTGCTACGATTTTAGCAAGGTTTCCTAGCCCCCTTATGTTCCAAGATATTACTTTCATTATTTCTGGGTGGAGGAGGAGCGACCACCATCCTTTCCTTCTTTGTTTGGTTTTTTTCCCTTCATAATTTCTGAAATGACTGCTTGATTCCCGAGCTTTCTGTTTAGTTCTTCTTCCCTTTCTCTCTGTGTCCTTTTATTTGGTCTTCCAGCTTTCTTATTGGAATCAATTTCCTGGCTGCTGCACTCTTCGGCTCAGGATAAAGTTTGGGATAAATTCCAAGTGACAACATCGTCCAAACCTTTGTGCAGGCTACTCAAAGGTGCTTCAGTGACAGGTACAGATTTTGGTGGGGTAGCTTCAGCCCCACCCCCCTTCAAACTATTTTCCACTAATAGTTCTACTTCTTCTCTTTCATGTGTCTACTCCATGACTATTTGAGGTGGCACCTCCATCTCCATATCTCCATATCTCCATCACTCTTTGAATGGGTTCGAAGAGGACAAAACCATATTGGTGACTGACATGATACGAGGTTTTAACATCAAGCCTTTACCTTTCGAAGCTTTTTTAGGTTTTTGCCACTACTCTTGTGTCGCCGGAACATCCAGAATTTTATGATTCCCAATTTTGGTTCAGTCTCTAGCAAAGTGGCCATAGTCATGACAATGTCTACATTTGAATGGAATTTGTTCATAGTCTATGACTTGTATGTGCTTCCATGCTCCCAAGTTTAGATTGATTTCAGCTGGAAGTCCCTTTTCCAAGTCAACCTCCACACAAATTTTATCACAGGCAAATTGGGATCCTTTTGGCTCAGACTTGTCCAAGTATTTCCCTACTCCATTACTAATAGCCTGAAGGCAATCGTCGCTCCAACTAGAGTTAGGGACATGAGGGAGCTTGACCCAGACTGGAATGGCAGTAAGGATGTCCTCATCAGGATTAAAATCCAGGGTCCATTTTTTAAATACATCCCTTTGGATCCAAATAAATATGGTCCATTATGAAAAATGACCTTCTTATCCTCTTTGTTTTCAAATAAAAGGATGAAGAATCCATTACCAATAACGGAAAGTGAAATTTCACCTTTCATCATGGGAGTCTCGATTTTCTTAATCCAAGCCTCCATAGATCTAGGTGAGGGTCACATACCTATAAATTTCCCAATTAACCCTCTCTCTGAATATGTCAGAGAGGTGCGACGGGCTCTGTGCGGCAGCGAGACGTGCTTAACCTCTATGTTTCTCTTGACAAACTTGGAAGTTGCAGCCACAGCTAGACGAGGACGCTTCAGAAGGGAGGCCACCAAGGAGTGGAAAGTGGGTTCAACATCCAGAGGGGGAAGGGGGGAGGCAACATCCATTTGGAGAGTTTACAGGGATTCGAACCAAGTTCTCGCCAAAAATGCTAGAGCTCCTCCAAAGAAATTTTCAATGATTTTTTTTTTTAATATGTTTTTAAATTTTTTTTTAGAACTTTTGATAATTATATATATACTATGATATATATATATTAGATGTAAATTTTGCTTTAATTTTTAATTTTACTTCCATTTTTTGTTGTTGGTTGTTTTTATGTAAATTTGTATCATTTTAATTTATTTATTTAAAAATGGTTTGTTATTTTTTTTTTCAATTTGTTTTAAATAAGTTTTGATTTTAAATGTTTAAATGTTTTAATTTATTTACTTTCTCTTTTTCTTAGACATTTTAAATGTTTTTTTTATTTAAATATGTTTGGTTTGTTTTCAAATTTTTTAACGTCCACTAAGACAAAACTTTGGTCTATCGAACCTAAAGAAATGAATTATTTAGTTTGATTTAAGATTTTATTCCTATGCTCAAAAAGCTTGGAGAGAAGCCTCCCGAGCTCACTGTAATTTTGACAATGTAAAAGGCTAGGGAGGTCAGTATTGCAACAAAGATTTTGAAACTGCGATCTAATGTGGTTGTACGCGGGGCACTCTAAGAGGAAGTGATTTTCATCCTCGTTTGTATTCTCATAGAGATGGCAGAACCTTTCCATCCATGGTGTTTTAGGAACTCCCCAATGACCCGTTTCACTATGGAGCTCATGAGAGTTCATTCTAATCTTGGCTATATTAATTTTCTTCTTTGAGCTAGTTAAAATAGAAGAATACTTTTGATCTCTAAGTGGGGTTGATAAACCCTTAAATATCTTTATTTGATTTAGTTGCTAAAATCTTCTCACACCACATTTTCTTTGAACTCGAAGCAACACTATTTTTAATTATAAATGTTTTGCACTGGCAAATTCTTTGTCGATCTCCAATGTTTAACAAGGCCCTGTGTCTTGTACGACCTCGTTGAAGCCTTAGGTGGTTTTGGCTGAATTTAAACTGCTTAGGAAGCTTGGTCTCCTATGTTATTGAGTTGTGCTTGTACACAAAAACCTAGTCATAGCTGGCTCTCATAGGGAAACCCACTTCTAAAGGAGAATGGATAGGGTGTGTGCTTTAATCTTGAAGTTATACTTATCAAACGCTTCGGATTTGTCAATATTCTCCGGATTTCTAGAGATCCACAACCCAAACCCACCATCCAATAAGATAACGGGTGACTAAGTTTCAAAGAGGAACTTCTTTCTATCCCACATTACAAGGTTTTCCGTTTTACAATTATTTTCAAGACCAAAATAAGCTTTCCACCCCCCATTAATCCTTTTCTCAATTTTATAGTTCCAGTTGAGCTTGTGATGAATATCAATTCCTAGGTACTTGTAGGAAGACACTTCCTTCAAGTTACTATTGTCATACATAAAATTAGCGTAGGTGTCCTTCTTGGATTTGCCAATCATAACTTTTTTTTATTAGTGTTAACAATAATACCCATGGTAGAGCATAAATTCTTAAGAAGTATAAGTTGCTTATCAAGATCATATGGGCACATTGCGAGAAGAACAATATTGTCAGCGTAGAGAAGAAGGATGATGACTATCCCAGCTAAGATCGTGCCAGCACATCCTGCTTCCTCTAAACAACCTTCTAGCTTGTCGATGTAAGTACCAAATAGGGTAGGGGAGAGGGGGAAACCTTGTTTAACTCCGATATTACACTTAATATCTTTCGACCACCCCTCATTGCTCTTTAACTTGGCAATTACATTCTCGTATAACCTTATAGCGGCAGCTCTCAACTCAAAAGGAACCTTTAGCTCTTTTAATATGTTCCAAAGGTTGTTTCTAGGAATTGTATCGAAAGCCTTTCTAAAGTCCACAAAGCAACAAAAGAGATTGGATTTATCATTGTAGCATTCCTCCACAATGATCCTAAGCATCACGAGGTGGTCTGTTTTTGAGTGTTGCTTTCTAAAACCTGCTTGGCCTTTAGCCCACTTACCTTCAATTTCAAGCCATATGCTCAACTTCCTTTCCAAAATAATACCATATAACTTGGCTAAGAGAGCGCTATTAATAATTTTTTGATAATTAGAGGGGTTATTTGTATCCCCACTTTTAGAAATAGGGATAATGAGGCTTTGAGTCCATGGTTTATAGAACCCTTGCTTGATCAGTTGATTGAAAATCTTTTGAGTGTGGGGGATGAGGACAGGACCTCCAATTTTTAAGATTTCTGCCTGGTAACCTTCAATGTCCTTAGGTTTCCCATTAACCAAGTGATTAACCCCAAAATAAATGTTTTCTAATGAGAAAAATTCTTTCGTTGTGAGTAGGGTTTCAAAGTTATCCATGACATTTGGAAATTCATAAAGTTTTTTAAGATAGGAATTCCAGTCGTGTAAAGAAATTTTATTATTATCTTTAGTTTTCCTAGTTAGAATCTACCTCCATAATTTCTTAGGAGCTACCTTAGAGAGGTGTAAGAGATTCTCTTGTCTTTTACGAATATGCTGTCTTTTTTTCCTTTTAGTTAGGGCTTTGTATATTTTTATCTTGCCAATTTTAAGAGATTCATCAACAACTTCCTTAATTTCTCTCCTCACACTTTCACAATATTTGTCATACCATGGGTTGGTTTTTCTATTTCTTTTATTACTTGAAACTTCAATTGAGAACTTGTTAATAGAATATGAGAGGGTTGTAGTAAAATTATGATAGAGATCTTCTATGTTGTCTATACTAGATAAAGGAAGAAAATTAGTTTTTAATTCATTTAGAAAGAGATCTTTTTTTATTTCTATCAAATATTAACTTCTTTTGGCTATAAGGATTATCTTCTATGGGATCTCTATGCATGATAAAATTTAGAGTTATAAGTAAAGGCCTATGATCAGAGTCAGGCTCGTGGTTGTTTAAGATGTCAAAATTTTTTATTTCGTTGAATAGAGGGAGATAAGAGATAACATAGTCTACCACGTTGCTACCAAGCCCATGGATGCAGGTCATCTAGATAGAATTGGGCCACTTCTTTAGACCGTTACAAATTATGAGATCCTGAGCACTATAGATCTTGACTAGCTCTGACCCAAACAAATTCTCCCTGAGGCCTTCAGAGCTCCTTTTGTACCAGCTAGCCAAAGGTAGCTCTTCGTCTAACCAAAGAGGATTAAGGTTGGAATGATTGCTTAGAAGAATAGCTTGGTTGCTTGAAGTTCGAGCATTAAAGTCACCCATTAAAAGGATATTGCCTTCATTCCTTAGGCTAGAAATATCATTATCTAAACCATTGTAATGACTATTTCTATCTAGACTCTTTTTCTTATAGAAGTTAGAATTGATTGGGGGGGGGGGG
>APFE030208265.1:64481-79331 GCA_000404065.3 Pinus taeda
TAACATATTGCTATGTAGGTATTTTTATCATAAATGTCAGTAATTTCTATCCAACTATATTGGTTGTAAGGGTCATTTTTATAAATCCTAGCATGGGGAGAGATTTTCTTCTTAATGTAACAAGCTATACCCCCAATGCCTCTATAGGAGGATTGCTTATTCCAGGTAGACCATAATGTAAAGCCATCTATGTTAGGGACCTTAGATTCTTCGTGCTCCCAAGTTTCAACAAGCAAAATAATATCAACATCATTCGAGATCCAACTTAGCTTGGGGCCTTTGTTCCATGGAAAGCCCCGACAGTTCCAAGAAAGAATCTGAAGCATGTTGGATTGCTATTTATTATTATCTTTTTGGTTTCTATCTCGAATAACAAATTTTTTATTTATGATTATTTCCCATTTTCCTTCTTTCTTAGCTTCCTTTACCTTTTGAACCTCCTTTCTCAATTCTGCTTGATCTTCTAGAATGAGATCTTCATCTATAAATATTCTTGTTCCTTTTAGACTTGAGGTTTTACTAAGTATGTCATACTTATGGTCAGTAGAGCTCACCTTTATTTGGATCAGCCTTCCTTTATTCTCAGTTAGTTTCCCCAACCTTGTTGCTTCTGTGAGACACGTTGTTTCAATTTGTAAATTGTTATGTAATTATGTCTGGGATATGGCTAAAGTATCCTCATCTACCTCCTCTTTCAAACCAAAGATTATAAGGTTCAAGGACCTTTTGTTACGTTCATGGTCTAATTCTATCAATTTTTTCATTTCATCTTTAATTGGTTTGATATCTAATTTACCTGCCACACTATTTAGGGTGATACAGCTATTAAATTTTTCTTCTAACTTTTTAATCATGTCATTGATTTTAAGACTCTCTAAAGTATCAACATCTACTTGCTGGGATGTTTGGTTCATATCTTGGTTTTGTTTTTCTACAACCTGCAACCTAGTCTCCATTGCCTCCATCTTATTCTCCAATAGTTCTATTTTATTTTCTATTTGTTTTTGGATCTTGTCTTCAAGAGATGTGATTTTTTTTTTACCAGCATGGCTGCTAACTCTGTTTGTAGCTTGGCTTCTCTTGCTTCTCTACGTTTCTCTAAAGACCCTATATACTCATAGAGGCTCTGTAGAGTAACTGTGCTAGGTCTACCTTTGCTAATATTTGGTAATTGTGGTGAATTATTCATACTTGAAAATATATGAGCAGATATGTATTAGAAAAATATAAGGAATGTGTGCACCTGATATTAGCAAGCCGGACCACAAACGCACGTTCCCGAGATTGTTTTTCTATTACCGCAGAGAGATGGTAAATACATCACCCTAAATTATGTATATATATATATATATAATATATAATATATATATATATATATATATATATATATATATATATATATATATATATATAATTTAAATATGTTTTTCTTTTTTTCATTTTTTAAATGTTTTTTTTTGTTATTTTTTACTTAAAATTTATGTGAATCATTATTTTTGGAAAAAGAATTCAAATGTTATCATCTTTGGACATAAAATTCATAAAAAATCATCTTTAGTTTAAATATGTTATTTTTAGTGAAAAAAACCAAAAATGTGTATTTTTTAAATTTTATCTATATGCAAAATGTGTATATTTTTGGGATATTTAAAAATATAATTTTTTTAGTTACATGCATTGAAGTATTAATTTTTTTTTTAAAACAGGGATGAGCAATTTTCATATTAACTCTGCACCCAATCAACAAAATACTTGGGAAATTACAAAGCAAAATGTTCTTAGATACATGGCTCTTCACATGCCAGCTTGGAATTTAGACCCAGAATATACAAAAAACCAGAATAGTTGCATTTATAGGCCTACTGACATATGCTTGAAAAAATTGAAACAAAAGCAAAAGACACTTGAAAAAACTGCCCATTAAAATTGTGATTCGTCCACCTCCTTTGCTAGTTGGTTCATATCAACGTCCCGACTACTGACATGGAGGTGGTTTGCATCTCTTTAAGTTTTAGGAGTGCAACCACTGAGAGAGAGATCTAGAAGTTCATCATCTAGGTGAGAGAGTTTAAATTGGAGGGCTTGAAGTTCATCTGAAACCACGTCCAAGATGGTCTCCTACAGAGTTCATGATTTTCCATTTGAAGTGCCTCATGTGCCTTTTGGCATTCATTGCATTAATTGGTGTCTGAAGAGTCCAAAGGGAAATTATGACAAGAAGGGTTTGTATTCAGGGGAGGGGTACGCAAGAGAAGAGGTGAATTTTCCATGGGATAGGGCCCGAATATGAGATGGGCAGTGAGGATGTTGTGATGACACCAGGGAGAAACAACAGGGAACTGCAAGGCAAAGAGACTATGTCCCTGTGGAAGGAGCATGATACACTACAAGGCTAACAATCTATGTCCCTGGAGACTAAAAGTGACCAAATTCAAGCATATAGACCATGCTGAGAGCAAATTATTATAGAACCAGTTGAGAAGAGCTAGTACTAGATTGTCAAGATTACCAATTGAGAGAGCATGAACTTGGGAAGAATCTGCCAATTTTGAGAGCCGAGAGGATTTAAGAGTCCCTTCAAAGTAAAAACTGGACTCAGAGCTGGAAAGTGTCGTCCTCCAGAGCACCCAATTGAAGATGTCTCGAGACAAAATGTCTCTCCAAGGAAAAGGAAATCAAACGAGTTTAGATGAAGCTCAATGCAGAGCCACTGCAAAAGTTTACAAAGTAATTGGGATAGCTTCATAATTGGAAAGTGTTCGAACCAGCAACATATTTTATCCACAAGAAAGCAGTCATCCCACTCAAGCAATCAAACCAACATAAGTAGGAAATGTACACAATCCCATATTAGTCATCATGAGATTATGCAACAGAGAAATGCGAGGGCACGACATGGGATCAAACAACCACATGATGCAAGCATTAAAGATAAGCACGCTTCCATGGGAGGAAGCATCAACCCACGCCACTTCTAATTAATGGCCAACATTACCATTAGTCAATGCATCCTTTGAATTGGTAGGTAAAATATCCATGTTTGCATAGTGTGTAATGTGGAGGATTAGTTGGGGGGGGGGGGGGGGAATAATGTCCAGGGAGAGGGTCATGGGAAAATCAAGGGATAGGGAGAAAGTCCTAAGAACCATTTATTTACACTTGTATTTCCTCTGGGAGGCAGGCTTGATTTTCTTGGAGGTTTGCTTCCGTATTATGGGCATGAAGAATGTGATAAAAGGCTTTAGATGAAAAGAGTTCTTAAGAACTTCTTATTCTTTGGAGTAAGAGGTGCAACATTGTCTTTAGGAGAGGTACCATAAGTAAAGTGTTGTATGACGATCAAGGAATCACCAAGGATTGTGAGGTCCCTATTTGAGAGCCCCAAATAAGGCCCATATCTCTCTCCCTGATTGTTGGTTTTTCTACCAAGACTCTACAAATATTTGGCCACTAAAATTCTTGTAGGATTGAGTAATATCCCTCCCCCTTCTACCACCTTACTGAAGTATTAATTAATGATACATAATATATAACTTCAAAATATTAATTAATTATTATTTTTTAACTTTGCAAAAAAATTGAAAATTTCATTATAAAAAAACATTGCAAAGAAAAAAAACACAAACTTGAAAACCCATTAAAAAACAAACATGTCCAAAAGAAAAAGAAGAAGGGGAATAAAACAACTTGAAAATTGGTTAATAACCAACATTTAAAAAAAAAGTGCATACTTAGGACATAAGAAAATTTAAAGTGTCAAAAATATTCCCCCAAAAAAAAAGGGTTGATGCAGCATCATCACTTTGCAAAATCAACATGAAAATCATAATTTTTTGCAACCTCTAAAAAATGAGAATTCGATACAGTTCTCGTTAAGTTGGTAACTTTGATATGACACATTTTGAGACAAGTCCCATATCCTTATGATGAATTTTTTACTCCTTGATAGGTTCCCTTGTGAAAACATGGTAATATGAATTATTATCTCACATATAACAATTGCAGCTAAAAGAAAATCTAGAATTTTGTAATTTGTCATTCATTTGCATAATAACACCCTTTCAAATTCAAATATGCCACTTAGATGTTTTTCAAGGTCTTCTTCCATGGTGTGGTTCCTATCAAATCTTCCTAAAAATGATCAATAGGTTCCATTCAATGCATATTCAAAAAAATTGACCTAGTACTTGTTGAAAATGCAACAATAAGATCCTAATTTTTTTTTTCCTTGAATTAAATTGGGAATAAAATTTTAATTCCGCATCACATGACAACTTGTATTACTTAACGAAGTTAATTTGACTTAGATGGTTCAGCTAATTCGAGTTGAGGGTCTAACTTGAGTCATGTAGAGTGTCTCCTACATTATAGGAGCCCTCGTTGAGTTTATTTTGAGTTGTAATTAATTAATTCAATTTAACTGAGTTAAAGTCAGTTAAACTAGTTCCAACTATTGGAGGAATTAGTGGGAGGTCTAGTAGTCTGGTGTTTCCTACAATGTAGTGTAGTGTTGTCTGCAGTGATCAACCAGTAAATTGATGATTCACTCATAAATTACTCATGCATGCCAGATCTGAGAGTTACCCAATTGAGATTGGAGTTTAGGGACAATGTACTATCAATTGTATAATCATTCAAATTATACAAGTGGTACATGCAGTTAGAGGAAGGCCTATGAGGATTGCGCAATTCCAATTGAGGAATTTCCCTAATTAATAGGGGGTAATTCCCAAGGAAATAATGTAATGAAATAGGGACTTGGGCAAACAGAAAATTGGTTAAGTGTTGGCTTAGGCTTGTCTAGGAAGCTGTGAGACAGATAGAGAGAATGCAGAGGTTGCTCGGGCTTGAGCAAAGCATTGTAATCTTCTCATATTTTCTAATTAATGCAATATACAGATAGGAGGGATTTTTAGATGTGGCTTTCCCCAGGAAATAATTGTGTAATGTGTTGATTGAATTCTTTCTCTTGTATGCTTCATTATCTCGCGATCGTTTAATTGTTTTCGCTGACGAGTAGAGTAGATTCAAGTCTACTATTTTAGCATATTACAATTAGCAATTTGAATCTACAACAAATTTCTAGATGGTATCAGAGCAGAAATCACTCTAGAAGAGGAGAATAAAATTTTATTTTTTGTAGGTGAAATTGAATTTGCAATATCATACTTCAGAGCTAGTAGGATGTTGTTCTATGGATTGAGACTTGAATATTCCCTTGAGGGTATTTCAAGATATATTTCTTGGAAGGACAGGATGGAGGCAGTGTTGGAAGACAACAGGCTTAAGAAATTCATAAACAAAGAAATTCCTAAGCCTCCAACAGTTGAGGCTCAAGATCAGGCAGAGTGGAGAAAATGTGTTGCAAAGGCGAGAAGGACTATCCTAGAAGGAGTTCGAGATCATATTGTCTCAAACCTCCATGGTAAGGAGACTCCATATGCAATGTTGAAAGCCTTGATATACCTATTTCAAAACAAAAGTGACCACAGGAAGTTGGCACTGAAGGACAAGCACAAAAAATCAAGATGGAGAAGGGCCACACAATACCAAAATACATGACCAAGTTCACTTAATGTAGGGATGAGCTTGGAAGTGTCGGTGTTACAATTGTTGAATATGATATGGTCAGCCTAGCACTTTTAGGCCTTCCCAAGAGCTGGCACAACTACCAGGACTCAGTAAATGGGAGGGAGAAGCTACCAGAGTGGGAGTGGTTGTGGTTTGACTTGGTGTAAGAAAAGATTCGACGAAACACCAGAGATGGATCCTCATCCAAGCATGATGATGAGGAGAACTATGCCTTAGCTGGAAAGGTGAATAAAGTGAAAGGGAAGTAATACCATTCCAAATCAGTGTCCAATCAGGGCGATAAGAAGAAGGGCATGTTGAAGATTAATATTTTCACTATCACAAGCTGAGACATTATGCCACGAAGTATTTGCACAAGAAGGCCGACAAGAAGCCCTGAGGTGGAGTGGCAGGTGAAGTTCTTGCTTCACAATTTGAGATGGATTTCACCTTCATCACTTGCATGGTGACATCACTGGTGGGTAGTGTGTGGTATCTAGATAATGGAGCCTCATTCCATATGACTAGAAATAAAGAATTCTTTAGTGACTTGGAGGAGAAGGACCTCGAGATGCACATCGAAATGGGATATGATGGGAGGTATAGCGTGACCGAAATTGGTACTGTTACTTTTCATAGGGAGTCTAGTTCTTCCCTCACATTAAAAGATATCATGTATGTTCTGGGTTTGAAGAAGAATTGTGTTTCAGTTGCCATGTTGGAGGACTGTGGGTACGATGTGATATTTAGCAAAAGAAAGGATTTCCTTTGTCACATAGCCTCAAGACAGGTGAAGCAGATTAGGTTTTGGGTAAAGAACCTCTACAAATTGGATGTAGAAGACTGAGATACTTTAAGCACAAAAGTAGAGAAGGTGCATGTTGGCTGCTCAAATTGTTTATTGATTAAACAGTCGAGTACCACATTAAATTGTCAACCCGGGAAAGTCCTTTTGTTTCAAAGGTGACCTCGTACTATATGCACTTAATTATAAAAGCATTAAAGGTTGTAGTATAAATAGATCTAATTCCTATAAAACCCTTACTCTGTGTTACAACAGTTATAAGCTATTACAGAGATGAAATGAAATTAATTAATGGTAACAAATCTACAGAAAGAGAAAATGGTCGTTTGTAACAGAGGACCAGGACCTTGTCCTCAGAATAAGGATGTTCAGCACTTGCCTCTGTGACCAGTTTGCCAATACACACTAAAAAATCCTAATCACCGGTGACACACTTCTCACAGCGCCAATCGATCAAGGAAATAGAGTATCAACAAAAAGGAGATATCGGAAGCAAGGCTAAAAATGTACAGAAATCACACACACACTTAACAAGAAAGAAATGGGTGAATCTTGTGAAGAAGATGGGCCCTGTCCCTCTCACAAGATTCCCCTGAACACAGATGCTAAGTTAAAATACTCAGAACAGTGCTTTATTCATCTGCCAAAAAGTCCAATTACAATAAAAGTTCAGACTTGCTCTGCACTACAATACTCGCGTTATAACTCCTTTGCTTTCAACTGCAGATGTCTCCTCTTTATAGAGGAGACATCTATTACAATAGATTGTCATTATTCATTCAGTTTGATCCTTTTGTACAAAAATAGGAAATCAATTCCTGTTACAGCATACTGTTACAACAGTGTATATCTTTGTCGTCCTTTGTTTAATCGGATCCTTCCGCTGTTGTAAAACTAGTAGTCTTCGTCTATCTCCTCGGGGTCCTTGTACTATCCTTGGTTGTTCCGCTGTTGTTGTCGATTTGGTAAATCTCAACTGTTCCTTAAAGCTCTTCATGTTGTTCCTGGTGTTCCAGTATCTGCGACTAAGTTTGGCTGATCGTGCTATATCATCATCTGCCAAGTATAGTTCTGTCAGCTTCAGACGGTTACTGCCCAGCTCGACAATCGTTGTTTCATCCTTTGCCAATTAAGACTTTTCCTGCTTTAGTCAGTTGTTGTTTCTGGTGTTACAGCAACTGCACAGTTGTTGTTTCTAGTGTTGCAGCAACTATGAATTACAATTCTGTGGACTTTGAATAGTTCCAATCAATTGTCAGCGACTTAGTCAATTTCCAAATATTAATTGTAAAGATAACATGAATATGTGTTGAATAATTAAACATATAGCAAATGAGGAGAGTTACTTCATACCTTGGAATGATGAGGTCAAAATGTTATCAAGGGTTTCTACTTATGGGCTAAAAAGGGTAACATCATGAAAAAATATGAGGTCAAAAGTAGACAATATGGAGTCCTAACATCCCCCCCAACTGAAAGGGTTGCATGTCCTCATGCAACGTTTACTCTGAATTTGAGTCGGAGTACTAGGATGAACAGTGTAAGTTGCTGATATAGTAGCTAAAGAAGGTTTTATCAGACCTACTTCTGAATCCCTGGACACTCTGTAATTGCTGCCATACTGCCACCTCCTCCTTTTTGGTCAGTTTGTAATGAGCCTTATATTGCTGACTAGGTAACCACAAGAGAGGGAAATGAAAATGGTAGCCAATCCACCTCTCAGCACAGTTTTCCATACATTTGACATAATAAGGTATGCGTGAAATTGCTACCTGAAGATTGAGGGGATTGTAAGGATGATATTCCTGTCTCTCTTTGGGACAATGTTCCCAAAATAACTTGTTTGCTTCGATGGCCAGTGCCCCTTTTGTTTTTACGTAATGTTGGCAGTCCTGTAAGACTGTTTCCTGTAGTTTCCTCATATGATCAATCAACTCTGGATTACTTAGATTTTTTTGATGCTATGCAATGAAGGTAGCTGCATTTCGTGGTTTATTTCGAATCTAGAGGAGGCATTTTTGCTCATTATGCGTTGCTGACATATAGGCATTTTTCCAAGTCAGTTGATTGGCTAGAAAAGAGATGAAGGCTCTTATTTGGATATCACCAACAATAGGGAGTATATTCATCGCTCTATCTTCAGGCATGGCCTCATTGTGAAGTTAGAGTTCACAGAGCAAGTTTTGATCATTATTTGGTGCTTCTCTGAATATTTCAATAAATTGATCAGGTGTATCAACTTGGTAGGTTCTTCCATCTCTAATTTCCTTTATTTGCAAGAATGCCAATCGTTCTCTCAAGAATACTGCATAATTGAAAGAGGGTTTTCTTGTATCCAGTACCTTCTGAACCAGAACGAAGGCGCGGGACAACCTAGCTTTTACTTCCTTATTTTCTTTATGTTGAGCTTGAGACTGTTCAAGTGCATCCCAATTTTTGTATGCATAGCTGAACCAAGTTGACTTTTGTTGTTGGAATGCCTTCCCTTGTGAAAGCTCGTATTTTGTTCTCCATGTGTCCTTTAGTTGTTGAAAACTAGAGGTCTCCGTGTGAGCATCACTGACACAGGGAAGTTCAGTCTGTGCATAGGCGTCAGAAAATGATTTCTGTTCTGTAGTAGTTTGGGTGGCCCACGGCGGTTCTATGTCTTCCTCCACAACTCTTGAAAAACCTGCTGGTTCTTGTGTGACAGCAGGTTGCTCTGTTTCTTCTTTTACAATTCTTAGAAAACCTGTTGGTTCTTGTGTAACAGTAGGTTGTTCTGTTTCTTCTCCTGCAACTCCTGCTGGTTCTTGTGTAACATCAGGTTGTTCTATTTCTTCTCCTGCAACTCCTGCAACTCCTGCTGGTTCTTGTGTAACAACAGGTTGTTCTATTTCTTCTCCTGCAACTCTTGTTGGTTCTTGTGTAGCAGCAGGTTGTTCTATTTCTCCTGCTGGTTCTTGTGTAGCAGCAGGTTGTTCTGTTTTGATTACAACAGCAGGTCGTTCTATTTTGATTACAGCAGCAGGTTGTTCTGTTTTGATTACAGCAGCAGAGGGCTGTGGATTAGCTTCGGTCATTGGAACCTGGACTATCTTATATCCTGCTTGAGTGTACAACACACCACACTCACTGCACATATACTCATTGTATTGACTCTTTTCTGTTACAGACGCTACCCGTGCTAAGAAGTGGAGATTATATTCATTCCGATAGGCTTCCTTAACCATTATTATCTCCTGCTGATAATCCTTAATTTGAGATTTTAGAAACTCAATTTCTTCCTGCAGGGAGGCTATGGTAGGCAGAGCTTGTGTATCTACAGGTTCTAATGGAGGAAGGGATTGTTGTTTCGCATCTACTTGGTCGTTTGCATCCCCAATAGGTGGTTCTTGTGTGTCACCTGTTGGGTTAGTGGCTGGTTCTTGTGTAACAGCCACTTGCCCAATATCACCTTGGGTGTCTACTTTAGATTTTTCGGCAGTTGGTTCTTGTGTAACAACTGCCTCGGAAAATAATGTCACAAAACTGTCAACGCTCTGCATCTCAGCCCAAGAGGGTGAGGAAAGGGATTGCTTAGGGATGGTTGGAGTGCGGGGTGTTAGGGTGATGGGTGGAGAACTGGGGATCACAGGGCTGGTGGGTTTAACTGCTACAGTTGACCGTGTTTGCTGCCTCGGTAAGGAGGCAGGAAAATCAGTAATTTTTCTTTTTCAGCCACTTTCCTTCAGACTGGGAGAACTATTGGGAATAGCAGCTGCTTTGACTGAAGCCCTGGTTCTTCTCCTTTTTGGTGGAGTTTCAGTTTTCTGCTGCTTTTTTCTTTTAAGAAAAATGATGGGGGTGTTATCATCAGAGTCATCAGTGGAAATATGAAGCATGGGGGTAGATGGTTGAGCTTCATTGGGGGATGGGGTCCTTTGCAGGGGTGTTTTTGCTGCTAATTGCTGGGGAATTTCCTGGGGTATTTGCTCTGGTTGTTGGGGAATTTCTTGGGGTATTTTCTCTGGTTGTTGGGGAATTTCCTGGGGTATTTGCTCTAGTTGTTGGGGAATTTCCTCTTCTTGCTGAGGATCTTCTTCTATTTGCTGGGGAGAATTAATGAGGGGGGTGGATGATTTAGAGCAAAGCCTCTATTTATTAAGAGTTGGGCTAAACGGTGGTGTTTCAGGGAAAGGGGCGGATGCTTTTCTTTTCCAGTATAACATGACATATTTTTCAGACAACCCAATAGATAATAAGGCATGTTTATCAATTGACCATGCCTCAAATGATTTAACAAAACGAAGTCGTGTTGGTAAATTACCTAGTAACGACCTTCGCAAGTCAAATACTACTTGACAAACTCCGCGACCTTTGGCCATGGTGGAGGCCGTGACTGAAGTGCGACCCCTTTGCCTTTGGCTTCCACGTGCTCACCTGGTAGGAAAAAGCCTTGCGGCGCATTCAGAATAAGATGTTTCCTACTAAACCAGCGTGTACCGTTGGTCGGTAACCCAAAAACTTGGTCTACATCTTCCTCTGTTACTGGAATATGTACTCCCTGGACCGTAGAAAATCAATCTCTTAAGTTGCATGCAAACTCCAACACTTGCTGTGTGTTGAAATCCAGGAGTCTTCTAAAGTAGTCTACCCATCCTGCTTGCAGGAAAATTTGGTAAACCTCGGGGTAGAGTTTCAGTAGCGATGTTGTGCCAGGTTCATATGTGATCAGATTTCCCCCCATAGCTGTTGATCCAGCAAAAATACACAATGCAGAGCCTAGTTACCGAGTTTGAGACAGAGTAAACTATTACAAATGAGGATATGCCACGACAAGGTGAGTTTTAGATATTACCGCGAGGAGTAAGGGTGGCGGAGATTAACGTGTTATGGAATAATTACAATATTTTGGTAATCCCCCCAAATCTACGGCTGAATGATCTGATTGGTAGTACAATGATTTCGGCAGTCGTATCAACATCTCCATTAAACATGCGTACCTTTACTTTTACTTTTAGTCGCACGCCAAAAGTTTTATCTTGTCTTTTGTTGGATTAATCATAATTTCAACGGATTTACGATCGTGAAAATACAAGCGATTTGACAGGAAGTAGTAGTGACGAAGTGTGATTATCAGAGTGCATGGCTGGTTCCTTTAGTGAAGCATAATATGTTCCATCAGGGTGATAGTTCATTAAGTACTGAAACTGGTATTGCAACATTGAAAAGTGATGTTGCCGGAACATGAGCTCGTGCTGCAGCCGCGGGAAATGGTGTTGCGGCAACGGAGAAATGGTGTCGCATTGACGGAAAGTGGTGTTGCAGCAACGGGAAGTGGTGTTGCAGCAACGGGAAATGGTGTTGTAGCAACGGGGAATGGTGTTGCAACAACAGGAAATGGTGAAAAACTTGATTTATGGTCTGAAAAACGTTCCCAAGCTGCAAAGTGATTCTTTTAGAATTTGTATTCTCAGCCATCCTCCGAAACTAAGATCTGCAAAACAATTAATTGTAACATGGCAACCCTTGGCAGGGATTATTAGTTAAGAAATCTAATCTTAAAAATAAATAAATGAACAGAAATTTAAGTGCCTTGAGGGACAGCAGGTTCCCCCAAAAAAACATAATGTAAGTCTGCCATGCAGGTAGCTTTGAAATCCTCTTTAGAAACAGGCCGTTGATACGGACGGAGTCGATACCCATTTACTAATAACGGTGTTCTATTATCATCAATCGTTAAGAGTTTGACTGTTCTGTTTGGAAAAACAACATCTATTTCATAAGGTCCTAGCCACCTTGTTCTTAATTTACCTTGGAAATTCTCAAAACGGGAGTCATACAGTAAAGCCCAGTTACCTTTTTGGAACTGCTTCTGCTTAATAGTTTTGTCGTGCCATCTGGTTCTTTGTTGCTGGATCATGGTTGTTTGATGGATGGCATCCAATATTTTCTCGTCTAGTTCCTGAAGCTGCTGCAACCTGGCTGTTTGTGCATCAGTCAAATCAAGGTTAACAGCTAAAGCAGTTCTTAAAGTTTTGATTTCAAACTCTAGAGGGAAAACAACATTTTTACCAAAAACTAAGTCATAGGGTGAAAAGCCCGTGGTATTCCTCCAAGTGGTTCTATAAGCCCATAGTGCTTCAGGTAACTTTTGAAACCAGTCCCTCCTGTTTTCCTTTATTGTTTTTGTCAAAATAGCTTCTATGACTTTGTTGGTGCTTTCCACCTGCCCATTTCATTGGGGGTGATAAGGTGTGGTCATTTTATGCTTAATATGGTATTTTTGCAATGTGTCTTTGAAGCCATGAGAGTTAAACGGAGGTCCTCCATCAGTGACTAATTCCTTAGGCAGTCCAAACCTAATGAAGATTTCTTCAAATAAAAATGTTAGTACCGATTCTTCATTAGCTTTGAGGAGTGCCTTAGCTTCTACCCACTTAGTCATGTAATCCATGCATACTAGTATGTAAAATTTTTTATTGGATGGAGGATTAATGGGACCTATAAAATCTAGTGCCCATCTTTCAAATGGTTCAATAATTACCTGGGGATTGAGTGGCATTTCATCCCTATGATTAGGCTGGCCCATTCTTTGATAGCTATCGCAGGCCCTGACATATTTCTTTGCATCTTTGAAGATTGAGGGCCAGTAGTATCCCATCCTGAGAACCTTGTGTGCTGTTCTTTTGTCTGTGAAATGTCCTCCATAGGGGCCATCGTGGCAGGCTTTTAATACATCATAAATTTGATCTTCGCCAATGCATCTTCGGATCTCCTGATCGAGTCTTGTGTGAAATAGACAGCCGCTTATCCAGTTGTACCTAGCGTTCTGCTGAATAATTTTCCTTTTTTCTCTATGCGATAGGTGTGATGGTAATTTTCCTGCAACTAAGTAGTTCGCAATGTCTGCATACCAAGGTGAGTGAGCAGATACTGCAAATAAATACTCATCGGGAAAAGAATCATCTACTGGAATATTTTCATTAGTTTTTAACCGAGAAAGGAAATTAGCAACTACATTTTCTTTTCCTGGTCGATCTACAATTGTGATATCAAATTCTTGTAATAACAGTAACCATCTGGTAACTCGAGCGTTTGTAACTGATTTGTTCATTAAGTATTTAATGGTCGAGTGGTCAGTATGCACAAAAGTAGTATAACTAGTAATGTAATGCCGAAATTTATTGATAGCATAAATAACTGCTAGGAATTCTTTCTCAGTAACTGTATAATTAAGTTCTGCGGGAGTCATGTTTTTGCTAATAAAATAAATGGCATAGGGAATACTGTTTTCTTCCTGTCCCAGGACAACTCCAATGGCAGTGTCTGAGGCATCAGAGGATATATGAAAGGGGAGTTCCCAATCAGGTCCTCTCAAAATGGGAGTTGTAGACAACTGATGTTTAAGTTCATCGAATGCTTTTTCACAATCATCAGTCCACTTAAATTTAGCATTTTTCGTTAGTAACACAAACAGAGGAGAAGCTATTTTAGAAAAGTTCTTGATAAATCTTCTATAATACCCGGCATGTCCTAAGAAACTTCTCACATCAGTTTGGGTTTTAGGGATAGGGAGGGTCAAAATTACCTGTATTTTAGCTGGATCGACTTGAATTCCTAAAAATAAAATGAAGTGACCTAATACAATACCTTCATTCATCATCATATGGCATTTTTCAGTACTTAAGGCAAGATGTGCTTCTATACATCGCTTAAGTACTTTTTCAAGGTTTTGTAGGGCATCCTCAAAGGTTGTGCCATAACGAGTAAAGTCATCCATGAATATTTCTAAGGAATCATTTATCATATCAGAAAAAATCCCTATCACCGCTCTTTGAAATGTTGCTGGGGCATTACATAGCCCAAATGGAAGAACCCTATAGGCAAAGGTCCCCCAAGGGCTAGTAAAAGTGGTTTTGTCCTGATCCTGGGGTGAAATCTTTATCTGACTATATCTGCTAAATCCATCCAAGAAGGAAAAGAATTTCTTACCTGCCAAGTTATATAATACCTGATCAATGAATGGTAAAGGGAAATGGTCTTTCTGGGTGGCCTTATTTAGGGCTCTATAGTCCACACATACTCGCCATTTCCAATTTTTCTTGGGTACAATTACTAGTGGAGAAACCCATTCACTATCAGATATGGGGTATATAAATCCTGCATTCAACAATTTTTGAAGTTCTTCTTTTACTATTTCCCTTAAATTGGGATTCATTCGTCGTTGGGGTTGACAAACTAGGCGGGATCCTTCTTTAATATAAATGCGGTGAGTGCATAGTTCAGGAGAAATCCCCTTCATGTCTGTATAATCCCATGTGAATGCCTCTTTATTTTCTTGGAGTAGCTTCATTAACTATTTCTTTTTATCATCTGTTAGATTAGGATTTATATTTAATGTTTTACCTGGCTCGATTTCTACTGTTATACTTTTGGAGGGGCTGCCAGCTAATGTCTGAGGTAGATTTTCAGTTTCAAGGTTGTGCTGGGATTCAGATTCCAAGATTGCA
>APFE030208265.1:93368-112843 GCA_000404065.3 Pinus taeda
AAATGCTGGATTTATTTCATGTAGAAGAAGGACCAAACCTTCACAAAGTTTTGTGAGTTCAAAGCTTTGGTCAAGAAAGAGTCAGGGAAGAAGATCAAGGTCTTGAGAAGTGACAATGGTGGAGAATATGTCTCTCAAGAGTTTAAGGACTTCTATGCAACGGAAGGAATTAAACGATAGTTGACGACACCTCATAACCCATAGCAGAATGGGGTAGCTGAGAGGAAGAACAAAACTATTGTAGGGGCAGCACGGGCAATGTTGCATGACCAAGGCCTACCACTTCACTTGTGGGCTGAGGCATGCAACATAACAGTCTATTTGTAGAATAGAAGCCCGCATCGCATACTTGGGATGAAGACACCGGAGAAAGCTTTCTCTAGTAAGAGACCAAATGTGGGTCACTTCAGGATCTTTGGCTCATCGGTATATTTCCAAGTGACAAAGGATGCATGGAAGAAGATTGAGTCGATAGTATAGTTGGGGATACTTGTGGGGTACACTTACACCCCACAACTATCGAGTGTATCTCCCTACCAGTCAGAGGACAGTGGTTCGCAAAGATCTCAAGTTTGATGAGCAGAAGGCCATGCGAGTTTCCCTTGAGAGGGATCTCCAACTACAGGCTTTGGAGGAACTATTGGTTCCGAAGGAGGAGGAGCCTTAGAATGATGTGGAGTAGCTTCACGCAGAGGTTCTAGGAGTGGAGACATCCACTCAAGAAGAGTCTTCCAGAGATGGATGGAAGCACACAAGAGAAGTTGACAGATTGTTGATGAATGCGAGAGAGAATGTAGGAGAACCATCTTCTCAGTGCAGACAGAGGAGGTCACTTGAGAGGTACACTAGATACATGGCCCTTATTGGGGAATGCGTTGAGACTGAGCCATCTTCCTTTGAGGAAGCAGTGTAGCAGCTGATTTGGGTTGATGCTATGGTGGAGGAGTATGACTCCATAGTTTGTAACAGTGTTTGGGACATGGTTCCGAGACCAGAGAAAAAATCAGTTGTGAGTTCCCATTGGCTTTATAAGGTAAAGCAAGTTGCTGATGGTAGTGTGGAAAAGCATAAGCCAATATTTGTTTCCCGTGGTTTTTCACAGGTCGAGGGGATTGACTATGATGAGACTTTTGCTCCTGTCACAAGGTACTCATCTATCATATCGATGTTGGCACTATCAGCACAGATGGGTTGGAAGATCCAACAAATGGATGTGAAGACTGCATTCCTCAATGGCAAGATTGAGGAAGTGCACATAGAGCAGTCGGAAGGTTTTGAGACCTTTGATCGTGAATCGCATGTGTGTTGAATCAAGAGAGCTTTGTACGGGCTGAAGCAAGTACCTCGTGCTTGGTACACCAGGATAGACAACTACTTCATTGGGTTGGGCTTCACAAAGAGTGAAGCGGATGCAAACCTGTACCACATCATGGTGAAAGGTAAGCCATTGATCATTGCACTTTATGTTGATGATCTCATATTGACAGGTGATGATCAGTTGATCATGTCTTGCAAGGAGGACCTCGGAAGAGAATTCGAGATGAAAGACATGGGTCTCATGCATTACTTCCTTGGCATGGAAGTGTGGCAGAAGGATGGGGAGTTGTTTGTGTCTCAGGGCAAGTATGCCAATGAGATACTCAAGGGATTCCACATGGAGAAGTGCACGCCCATGTAAACTCCTCTAGCAGGTAACTAGAGGAAGGAGGGTGCTACTTCAGGAGAAGTAATAGAGGCTACTATGTACAGATAGCTTGTGGGGTCACTGATGTACTTAGTGAACACACGACCAGATTTGTGCTATGCAGTGAACCAACTGAGTCAAGTGGTGGTTCAGTCTACCAAGATGTTTTGGAAGGTAGAAAAGCATGTATTGAGATACCTCAGAGGCACATCTCAGTATGGATTATGGTATAGATGGACAGAGGGAGTGAAGCTACAGGGCTTCACTGATGCAAATTGGGTAGGGAGTCCATCAAATTGGAAGAGCACGTCAGGAGGGATTTTCAACCTTGGGTCAGTTGTAGTTTCTTGGTACAGAAGGAAACAGAGGTTGGTTGCACTCAGCTCGGCAGAGGCTAAATACATGGTTGCAAGTCAGGCAGCATGTGAGGCCATCTGGATGTGGAAAATCCTAGTTGGTTTGTTTGATCAGAGGATGGATCCAATTGTGATCTATTGTGATAATCAAAGTTGTATCAAACTCTCCGAGAATTCAGTATTTCATGATAGGTCCAAGCACATCAATATCTGGTACCATCATCTCAGAGACTGTGTAGTGAGGAGGATCATGTTGCTCTAGTATATTTCGACAAAGGAGCAAGATACTGACATTTTGACAAAGGCATTGTCAAAGTGTAAATTCAAGTTTCGTAGAGATAGGATCGGGGTGTCAGATAATACCTTTCTTGTTGAGAGGGAGTGTTGAAATGTGGCAACAAGAATATTCCAATTTTAACTTGTCCTTGAATTAAAATTGTGAATTAAAATTTGAATTTAGTCTCACCAGTTGCTTGAAAAATAATTAATTAATTCATCTTGAGTTAATTAGTTGGAGAAATTCAAGTTAGAAGTCTTTTTGAAGTCATGCAACAATTATCCCTTAAATTAAGGAGATTATCCCTTAATTAAGGAGATAATATTGAGTAATATTTGAGTTGTAGTTAGTTAGCTCAGTTTACTGAGTTAAGTCCAGTTAAATTAGTTCCAAACCGTTTAAGGAACTAATTGTGAGTTATCAGTCAGTTGATGCATGCATGCACTCAACTAGTGTACTCCAGATAACTGAAGATTCTCTCATCATTAACTCATGCATGTCTATTCTGAGAAAGACCCACTTGAGATTAAAACTAGGGATAGTGTACTATCAGTTGCATGTGTTTTCCTATAAACAAAACTCATGCATGCAGAAGGAATTCATTCCTTGAGGATTGCGCAATTTTATAGGGTGTGAGATCAGTGTGAGTGATCAATGTTCCACTTGGTAATAGGAGGATCGCCCAGGAGAAACTGCACAAGGAAATAGGAGCTTGGAGGGCAGAAGAGAAGGCTTATGAGAAGTCTATTTTTCCTGTGAGCATTTGTGAAGATTGTACTGAGAGCTGGCTAGTTGTGAGAGCTAAGGCTTGGTGTAATTTTGAGATAATTCCAACTTGTATGATAATACAGATAATGGGGTTTTTAGCTGGGGCTTTCCCTTGAGTATTCTTCTGTGTTTCATGTGCATTGATTCTTCTTATGTTTATATGTGTTTAGCTTGATCTTGCTCAAATCTTTTAAGCTTCCGCAAATTACTTGTAGAAGTAGGTTAAAGTATTTTGCTTTGGTTATACTGCATTATCAGGTTAATCTACAGTCAGAATTTCTACAGTTTACTGTCATGTTACCAAGGATGCAAGGAAAAATATATAACTAACAACTGAGTTGGGCATATATGTGGGGTACATTGATACACCTCACAACTATCAGGTGTACCTTCCATCTCATAGGATGACAATGGTTCATAGAGATGTGAAGTTCGATGAAGAGAAGGCCATGATATGTCCTCTTCAGAGGGAGTTTCAGTTACATGTAGATGATGAGCTTTTAGCTCCAAAGGAGGAATCTCAGGATGATGTGGAGTAGCCACATGCAGAGGAGCAGAGAGTGGAAGCACCCACTCATGCAGAGACTTCCAGAGATGGAAGGAAGCAAACTAAAGAGGCTAACAAATTGATGCATGCTGCTAGAGAGAATATGGGAGCACACACATCACAACACAGGCAAAGGTCACCAAATCGACACACTAGCTACATGGATATGATGAGCGAGATAGTAGAGATTGAGCCATCATCATTTGAGGAAGTAGTGCATAAACTAGTATGGGTTGATGCCATGGTAGAAGAGTATGAATCCATTATCAGAAAGTGTTTGGGAAGTGGTCCCAAGGCTAGAAGACAAGTTAGTGGCAAGTTCCAGATGGCTTTACAAGGTAAAGCAAGCATCATATGGGAGTATGGAGAAACACAAGACCATATTGGTGGCCATAGGGTTCTCTCAAGTGGAGCGAATTGATTACGAGGAGACCTTTTCTCCAATAGAAAGGTACTCTTTAATCAAATCTATTCTAGCACTTTCAGCACAAATGAGATGGAAGATACATCAGATGGATGTGAAGACATCATTCCTTAACGGTGTGATTGAGGAAGAGGTGTACATTGAGCAGCTAGAATGATTTGAGACCTTCAACAGAGAGTTGCATGTGTGCAGACTCAAGCAAGCGCTGTATGGATTGAAATAAGCACCCCGTGCTTGGTACACCAAGATTCACAATTATTTCACCAAGTTGGGCTTCACCGAAAGTGAAGTAGATGTGAATATTTACCATATTGTGGCTGAAGGTGAATTTTTTATTATAGTATTATATGTCGATGATTTAATTCTAACTAGTGATGAGAAGTTGGTAAAATCTTGCGAGAGAATTCAAGATGAAGGACATGGGGCTCATGCATTATTTCCATGGTATGGAAGTATGACAAGGAGATGAGGAACTATTTGTCTCTCAGGGAAAGTATACCAATGAGATACTGAAGAAGTTCCACATGGAGAGCAACAAACCCATGGAGACTCCTTTAGCAGGGAATTGGAGGAAGGAAGATGTTACTTTAGGTGAAGTGGTGGAGGCTACTATTTACAAGAAACTTGTGGGTTCACTTATGTATTTGGTGAACACATGACCAGACATATGTTTTTTTGTTAACCAACTTAGTCAAGCAATTGTTAAGCCAACCAAACTCTATTGGAAGACAACTAAAGATGTGTTGAGATACCTCAGAGGCACCACTCAGTTTGGTATTTGGTACAAATAGATAGAGGGGGTGAAGTTGCAAGGCTTCATAGATGCAAATTGGGTAGGGAATCCATCTGACAAGAAGAGAACATCAGGGGTAATCTTTAGTATTGGGTCAAAAACAATGTCTTGGTATAGCAGGAAGTAAAGACCAGTTGCACTCATTTCGACAGAAGTAGAGTACATGCCTTCTAGTCAAGCATATTGTGAGGCTATCTGGATGAGTAAGATCCTTGTTGGGTTATTTAGTCAGTAGATTGATCCTACAATGATTTACTTTGATAATAAAAGTTTTATCAAACTCTTTGAGAATGTAGTTTTTCATGATCGTTCCAATCATATCGACATCTGGTACCACCATCTATGAGATTGTGTGTAGAGAAGAATCATGTTGTTGGATTACATTCCTACAAAGGGACATGATGCAGATATTTTGGCAAAGGCATTGTCAAGATGTAAATTTGAGTTTCATAGTGGCAGGGTTGGGGTAACAGATAATCCCTTTCTTATTGAGAGGAAGTGTTGAGAATGCAATAAGAAAATCGTAATTTAATTTTGTTCTTGAATTAAATTGGGAATAAAATTGTAATTCCACATCTCATGACAACTTGTATTAGTTAAATAAGTTAATTTGACGTAGTTGGCTCAATTAATTCAAGTTGAGGGTCTAACTTGAGTCATGCAGAGTGTCTCCTACATTATAGGAGCCCTACTTGAGTTTATTTTGAGTTGTAATTAATTAATTTAGTTTAACTGAGTTAAAGTCAATTAAACTAGTTCCAACTATTGGAGGAACTGGTGGGCAGTCTAGTAGTGTGGTGCAGCTTGCAGTGATCAACAAGTAAACTGATGATTCACTCATAAATAACTCATGCATGTCAAATTTGAGAGTTACCCATTTGAGATTGGAGTTTAGGGACAATGTATTATCAGTTGTATAATACTCGGTTGAACAATTGAGTGGGGAAAAATAGATAAAAACACAAATGCTCCTCGACTCATCCTATTTAACAAATCCAATGCTCGTCGACAGAGTCTCTCCCCTAGAAAGATAATTAATTCTACTCGCAAGTGGTGCCTCGAAATATTTTCTCCAGTCATCCTAAATGTCCTTACATAGAGAGTTTGCATGGGAAGATAAATGCTCCAAACCTCAAAGAGCTTCAAGTTAATCCTCAACAATATATGACGAGACAACTTCTCATTTAAACCTCTTCGCCCAAAAAAACATAAGATTCAGATGTAATCATGTCCATGCATTTGATGCAATGTACATGTGATAATCCTATCACACAGTTTTCCTTTGACGTCCTCCATCCAGAGGGAGTGGAATTCCACCTAAAAACTAACACTTATTCTCCTTGATTCAAGTACAATGGGGTTTGATCATATCGACTTTCGAGATGCTCTGATTTAATTATGATGTGTTCACGGGATTGGATCCCTAAACCTTCCTCCATCCTGGAATTCAATTATTCCTTGCTCATGTTGGGATCCAAGTTCGAAAAAGTTGTCTACTTCATCATTTATACTTCAAAGAATATGTTGAAAGGACATTTCTTCAAATTTTGAGGAAAAAAGGGTAATCTAGTGAATGATTGAGGAAAGAATTGAAGGACTTATAGATAATGCCTTAGAAATTTCCCTTATTACAACCATAGAGTCTTCAAGAACTGTTAATTTCTTGATTATTTTTCCCATAGCTAAGTCTATACTTTTCCAAAGAGCCCAAATTTCAGCTTGGTTGTTTGTTGTAGTTCCTAGGCCCCAAGCAAAGCTAGACACCTTTTGTTCTTCAGGGTTATAAATCACCCCCTCCACTCATGATGCCCCCAGGCCCCTGAAAGGCCCCATAAAAACAAAAAAGGTTGATTATTGACTAATTTTCTAGTCTCGAAACTCTTCAACTCCCATTCTAAGTCGAATGAAGGAGTGATATTTGGGATGAGAAGTGAAGCTAACAACATGATCAAAGGAACCTGGGAGTTCAATCCAATTATTTCCTAGAAAGTTAAATCTTCTTGATCTGAGGCCTTTATGCCTTTGGAAACAATGGATTCATAGAGGAGACATTGGGATTTAATAGTTATTCTAAGAAAGGAAGGGGTCCTAACTTTAAACACAACTCAATTTCTTTCTAGCCAAATCGATCAACAAAGGAATTTTGGAAATGAAATCCAAACCCTCCGCACCAGAGGATATTTAATTTTTTCATTTCTAATGCTACACTTCCATGCTTCAAACATATATAACCAATTGCTTGGAATGGAATTAACATAATATACCTTCTCAAAGGCATTTTCTAGACAACGAGAGAAAAGGGACAAGATTGGAATACATGAGAGATTGTTTCTGCATCAGAATTACATAATACACACCAGGAGGGGTCCTAAATGTTCCTTGAATATTTTCCGATATTCATATCTTTCCATGAGATAGAACCCAATAGAAAGGGTTGACCTTCGGGATAACATCATCATTCTAGATGTTTTCCCAAAGTCTCAATGGGGGAGGGTGTGGAAGTTTTTTCAAAAAAATATTATACCCTTATTTAACAGCATAATGCCTGGTCATACTTGGATTCCATGAACGTGAGTCTAAGGAGTTGTGAGAGATGGGTGCTAGCCCTTTCAAAAGGGACAGGAAATAATCCCAATGAGAGATCAGATGTGATGGGAAATCTGGGCATACCCAACCTAACCATGCACCCAAGGCATCCTAAGATTAAATGCCTTTTAGTCTTTCGATGCCATTATTCCTCATCCACTCTACTAATATACTCACCTCATTGGGTTCCAAGCTTAATGTTTTCGAAGGGACCTTGTCCTTCCAAAGATCAATTCTTTCCCCATTCCCTGTGATCCATCCCAAATTGCCTATTATTATTGGAGCAGTTGCTCTACACAATTTCCATATTTTTGAACCCCTCCCTTTTTTGGATCTTCAGTCTGGACCTATGGAAATATTTCTAAAAAAATGCCACTTTCCACCACTCTTTAGAGTCCAAAATCAATTTCCAAACAATTGTGGCTCCTAGTGCTAGATTCATGTACAACTAATCTTTTATACCCAAACCTCCAAACTCCTTTGGGAGATGAACAATATTCCAATTTAGTAAATGAAACTTTCGATTACTGTTTTTACCACCTTACCAAAGAAATATTATGAGATCTGCACTAATTTATGAAAGAGTACGTTTTAGAGCCTGTAGACCAGAGAAAAGATAGATTGGAAGAGCAAATAAGATAAATTTGATGAGAATTGATTTCCCAACGAGGTTTAACCAAAATTCTTCCCATCCTTGAATTTTCTTTTTGAATTTCTAAATAATTTCCTCCCAATCCTCCCTAGAAGATGTCCCCAGGGAGATTGGAAGTCCAAAATACTTGAAATATTTCCAATCCATTTGCACTGAAAAGTCCAGGGCAGAGGAAATATCTTGCAAAACTGAATCACAACATTTCCACCCATAGAGTTGGATTTTCCTTTTATTAACCAAACCTCCCGAGATACAAATCCAGGTCTACTTTGAACCTTTTGGCAATGATTTTGAACCAAACCTCTCGAGATACAAATCCAGGTCTGCTTTGAACCTTTTGGCAATGATTTTGGAGGCCCATCCCAAAAGAATTGTGTCCTTTACAAACTAAGAATGATTTATTTCCTTGACATTTCTAGTTATTCTTATACCAGAGAGAGAGCCATTCTCCATGGCCTTCTCAAGATTCTTTCTTAAACTTTCTATGACTATAATATATAACAAAGGAGAAAGCGGTTAACCTTAGCATAGGCCTCTTGATTTGTTCTGCCATTAATTAAGGGAGATTTCCAAGGGGGGCCAATGCAAGCTTTGATCCAAGAAATAAATTGACAGCTAAACCCAAGTTTTCCAAGAATGAGGAAAATAAAGGAATGACACACACCGATCAAAGGCATTTTCCATGTCCAACTTTATGATGAAACCTAACTCAATATGCTCCTTGCTTGAATGGATGTTCTCTTCAACGAGAATAATAATATCCAATATATGCTTTTGTTTGATAAAACCACCTTGATTTTCTGAGATTAACCTCAGAAATACCATCTTCAACCAGCTAGCAATGATCTTAGATAAAATTTTGTAAGAAGCATTACAAAGTGAGGTTGGTCGTAAATGAGAAAAGTTTACTTGATTGGATTATTTTGGAATCAGATTAAGGAATGAGGAGTTTGTGCCCCCCCATACCCTACATTTGATCTTGGACTAGTTCAACATTCTGATTAGAACTTTTTTAATCTATGTCCATAAAGCTCTATTAAAACTGATTGGAAAGTCATATGGTCTAGGAGACTTATCTGAGAAAATAGACCATATTTCCACCAATACTTTTTTTCCTAGATTTCTTTCACTAACTACTAGTTTTCTATCTTCAATGTCTCAGGAGAAAAGGAGATAGAAAATCTTCAACCTTGGAATAATCTTGATCATTGGGAGAAGCATAGAGAGATTAAATATGAGAGAAGGCTTCATGTTTTATTTTAGAAAATGAAGTGGTTTTTTCTTTACCTTTCGACGCAATTTCTCTTACTCAAATTTCTCAGCTCCCTTGCCTTTGATTGCTTGTGTAAGAAGGTCATATTCATGTCTCTTGCTTTGAGCCAAATACGCTTGGATTTGAGCCTCTAGTACTCCTCCTTTTTTCAATAGATGGAGTTTAGTTCCTTTTCTTTCTCCACTTTCCATTCCTCTAACTCGTTTTTCTCCATATTTTCTATATGTTGCTCCATTTATTTTACTAAGGCATCTTTCTTTTTATCGGGCAGAACATAAGAATCCTTTACTCAATGCCGAAGTGTGTGTTTGAAAACTTTCAACTTTGATTCCCACACGAAGGTTGGGGAGCCCTCAAACTGAGTATGCCAAGCCTTTCTGATAATGTTCAGTATTCCTTTTTTCAACCAACTTGGACTGTATCTAGAGGGAATAGGGCCCAAGTTTTCTTTCTCTTTGAACTCTATCTGAATAAGAAAATGGTTGGATTCGGGTAGAAGAAAGTTCGAGGAGGAGACATCCCATCCTTTTGAAAGCCAAGAAATGTGGATTAGAAATATGTCAAGCCTTGCTACATGTGAGCTACCCCACATCTTCTATTTGACCAAGTATACTTTCCTTTAGTGGGCTTAATGTCTAGTAGATCCCATAGAGTTGCCTTTTCCTTTTATTAACCAAACCTCTCGAGAGACTGAGATACAAATCCGGGACCACTTTGAACCTTTTGGGAATGATTTTGGAGGCCCATCCCAAAATAATTGTGTCGTCTACAAACTAAGAATGATTTATATCCTTGACATTTATGGCTATGCTTATACCTGACAAGGATCCATTTTCCTTGGCCTTCTCAAGATTCCTGCTTAAACTTTCTGCGACTATAATATACAACAAAGGAGAAAGTGGGCAACTTTAACAAAGGCTTCTTGAAGCTTTGAAGAAAGGAATTTTTTTTCCATTAATTAAGGGAGCAATCCAAGGGGACCCAATTCAAGAAATAAATTGGAGACCAACTCCTTTTATTAAGCAAACCTCTCGAGGGATTGAAATACAAATCTAGGACTTCTTTGAACTTTTTGGTAATGATTTTGGAGGCCCATCCCAAAAGAATTGTGTCATATGCAAACTAAGAATGATTTAATTCCTTGACATTTCTGGCTATTCTTATACCCTATAGGGATCCATTCTCCTTGGCCTTCTCAAGATTCATCTTAAACTTTCTACACCTATAATATACAACAAAGGAGAAAGAGGGAAGCCTTAGCGAAGGCTTCTTGAAGATTTGAAGAAAGGAGTTGGTCTAACATTAATTAAGGGAGTAATCCAAGGGGATCCAATGCAAGCTTTGATCCAAGAAATAAATTGGAGACATCCCATCCTTTTAAAAGCCAAGAACTGTGGATTAGAAATCTAATGACCCTTGCTATAATGTGAGCTTCCCCACATCTTCTATTCAACCAAGTATACTTGCCTTTAGCGGGATTAATGTATAGAAGATCCCATAGAGTTATATTTTCCTTTTATTAACCAAACCTCCCGAGAGACTGAGATATAAATCCATGACTTATTTGAACCTTTTGACAATGATTTTGGAGGCCCATCCCAAAATAATTGTGTCATCTTTAAACTAAGAATGATTTATTTCCTTAACATTTATGGTTATGCTTATATCTGACAGGGAGCCATTTTCCTTGGCCTTCTCAATATTCTCGCTTAAACTTTCTGTGACTATAATATAAAACAAAGGAGAAAGAAAGAAACCTTAACAAAGGCTTCTTGAAGCTTTGAAGAAAGGATTTGGTCTGCCATTAATTAAGGGACAAATCTAAGGGAACCCAATGCAAGATTTGGTCCAAGAAATAAATTGGAGACATCCCATCCTTTTAAAAGCCAAGAACTGTGGATTAGAAATATGTCGAGCCTTGCTACAATGTGAGCTACCCCACATCTTCTATTCGACCAAGTATACTTGCCTTTGGTGGGCTTAATGTCTAGGAGATCCCATTCTTCCATTAAATCCTTCACTTTTTTCTCTGAATGGATCTCTGACCAACGAACCTTCCTTTTTTCATTTGTGAAAAGCATTGTATTAAAATCACCTCCTACTATAATGGAATATTGATGCAAAAAATTCTCTTTGAGTGAGATTATATTATCCCAAAAATCTATTTTTTCACTATTTTACAGGAGCATAGATATTCAAAATCTTGATTCTTTCCTTGGAGCCCTTATTCTTCAACACTACTACTACCCAATGGAGATACTTTTGGAAATCGACCAACGAAAAGGCTGAACTATCCCAAAAAAATCCAAGACCCCTAGAGGCTCCCCTAGAGGACTGAGCGATGCCACTATTGTCTTCCCAAAACACCGTAGTTGCATTCATGATCTCAAATCTTCTAGTTTTGTTTCCTACAAAAGAAAAAATTGAGGGCTTCTCCACTTAAACCAAATCCTTGATGAAGTGGGATTTTTTACCCTTATATTCCATGATGTTAAATTCATTATTTTTTACTAGGATATTAGGATTTAAGACCTCCATTCGCATGTCTCGACCCCCCTTTGGACCCTGAAGCCTTTAAAATGTCTGAGATTTGGGATCGACTACCTAACTACTTATTGAGTTATACCTCGCTTTCCCTTAACTCCTTTTTTGAGTGTCTACCTCAGCTCTTAGCAGTGATTTCCATTTCATGGTTGCTTACTTCATTCAACCTGCTTTAGGGATGTGGTATATTCCTATTAATTATCTTCCTAGGGCCACCAAATGGATGGGATGGACCAGATGGAGTGGAATCCCTTGGGAAATTTGGCATAGGACAAGGCCAAGATCATCAGCTATAGACTTTGTAGGGTCCTGAACCTTAGGGTTAGGGATTACATATGGGTCTTATGTAATAGTAGCAGCTACATTCTCCTCACCCGCATTTGGACACTCCAAAATATCCCCTTATTTTTGCACCTCTATTTCATTGTCTTCTCCATTAGAAGAATCTTGGGAATCTTCTAAATCCTCTCCTTAATTGTCCTATGGGGGTTGCAAGGCCCTGAAAGGATTAGATGATGAAGTGGGTGCAATATTTTGAGGAGCATTCAACTTGTTTGAAGCATGTTTCTATATATTGACCCATCTCCTCTAAGTATGCCACTGTTCATCATGAGGGTCTTGTGATGCCTCTCCTTGATTAGACTTTGCTTTCTTACAGTCACAAGAAAAGTGTCCATAATCATGACATACAAGGAATTTGAATGGTAGCTACACATAGTCCAGAAATTGGAAATGTTTCCAAACCCCATTGTGAGGAATATTTATGAAGGAATCCCCTTCTCTAGTTCGAACTCAACACATATCATTGCACAAGATAATTCCCCTCATTTGAGTTATTCTCTATCTATGTATCTACCATCTCCATTTCCAATCACACTGAGATAGTCATCTCCCCAGCATGATAGAGGAAGCCTTGGTAAATTTACCCATACTAGAATAGTGTTTGAAATATCTTCTGTCAAATCAAAATCTAATGACCATCTATGTACATCCATCTTACCCCAAAGAAATAAGGAATGTTTCTGAAGATGATCTCCTTGTCTTCCTTTGATTCAAACAGAAACATGAAATATCCATTTTCGACAGTGTATATTCCCAATCTTCCCTTCATATTTTCTTTCTAGTTTTTCTTCACCCATTGTTCAATAGATTTGGGAGACGACCACATGCCAGTAAATTTTCCAATCGACGCTCAGTCTACAAATGTAAGAGTGGAACGGTAGAAGGTAGAAGGCAGCGACATGGGGGGTATGTTTTTGACCTTCCTAAAAAATTTGGAACTTGAATCCTTGGTCTTCTACTTTCTTAACCACAATTAGCGCCTGACAGGCAGCTTGCACACAACATCAGGAGGGGGGAGGAGGAGGGGGGGGTTGGGGTGGAGGGAGCCCCCTCTAGATAGCCATTGAGATCGTGAGAGATGGAAGATAGGGTTGCAAAGAGTTAGGGCTTTTTATCAGATGGATCGATCATATTTACTTGTTAATTATTAACAAATGGTTGCAACCACATTAAATATATGTATACCTAAATTTATTATTACTTATCTTAGTTTCAAAGATTTTTTTGTATAAATAAGAGTTCCTTATCCATTCCAAAATGAGTTCTCTTGGAGCATATGTCCAATTTTTGATGGAATAGAATAAAATTTCTTAATATTTCATTTCACACATTATCATTCTCAAGTTTTAGATGTAGCATGTTTCGATTTATTTTATAATGTTATAGAGTAGTTTGATACATTGTTCTTGAGAGAATTGAACTCACTCCAAATATATCATGATGGCCTTTTATTTTATTATATATTCTCTTATTTATTTTATGCAATATCATTTCAAAGTTAGTTTTTACATTGATGCAAGTGTGGTGTGATTTCTTTTATCAAAGATTACTAACAACAAGAGTAATAGTTCATGGAAAATCATGTAAGGATACAACCTAGTGACATCAAGATCCCTACCTAGTAGCATGACCAAGACAAGTACATGATCATTGTCAAGGGTGATTAAGGTTTCTTTTTATTTATGAATAATGGTGTGCTTCATTTCCATAGCTTCATTGAATTGTATTATAAAATATACCAAAATGGAGTATTATTTTTGAAAGGTTAAGATCTTGAATATTGAAGACTTAACTATAACCTGATTTAAAACATTGGTGGATAAAGTAAGATATAATTCAATGATGAATTTTCCTTTCATTCCATTTATTTCATACATTAGATTATATTCTAATATCTATTCATTGACTATTTTTGTTTGCTTGTTTGTTAGGTAATGTGAGTCCTAAGATGACTGTCATGCCTAACCTATGGCTTGAGTAGTCATGACTTAGGGGCATCTAAGTCATCAAAACCACCTGGGGATTGAACCCTGCCTAGGCCACACTAGCCCTTAGCATGGTTGGATTTATGCCCAAGGGGTTTCGAACCAATGACTTTTCACCACGGAGTTCCCTAACAAAACACCATGTCATTGTCTATTATATGCCCAATGGGTTCATTGAACTAAATTTTGAAATAATACCAAAATAAAGTATTGTTGTAGAAAGGTTTCGATCTTAAAGATTGAACAATTAACTACAACTTGATTTAGAACATTGGTGGAACTAGTAATATACCATTCAATGACAAATTTGTCTTTTGTTTCATTTCACAAGTTTAAGCCGAAATATAGTTTAAATGATTTGGGTATATCATATTACAAATCATCTAATTCTACACATACAATGTTTACATTTCACAAGTTGATGAACCTTGATTAACAAATTAATGTTAAAATTTTATGCAAATAAATTATTTAACAATTTTCATACTCCAACTATAATATGCCTCCATTTTCAAGGAGATTCAAGTTCTCCATGAATTCCTTGCTTACCCCTTTGAAAAACAATTTTGAAGGAATTTACATCAAGTGCACAGCTATGAGATATTTTGTAGCTGCATTGGAATTTTTTTCTCACTGTATTTTGAGGATTCATTTTCTCCTTAGATTATTCAAAATATTTAATCCCTTGTGTCCCTATCTATGTAGTAGTCCCCATACTTTTCAATGAAGGTTTGATTCATTTTCTCCCAACGTCCGGTGTTGTTTATTTATAAATAATAAATCACGTCAAAGTTGATTCCTTCAATGTGGATGGAAACTATTGAGATTTTGAGTGCTATATGTGTAATCATAAATCCTACAAATAACTTCAAAATAAAAAATGAAATTGTCAGGTTCTTTTGAAATAAGTTCATGAAAGTGAGGAAGAACATAATGATTTATATTCTTCATTTTTGTTTCTCCTTTAGTTTCCTAAATGGGGAACTGAAATATTTACGATTTCAACTATCCATCTTCAGCCATGGTCTGGGGGGATGGCGAATTTTCTACTTCTTATGAGAAATTTCCTAAAAATGTGCTCCTTCTGGGGATAACTCCCCAAATTCTTCAATGAATTATTGGATATTTATTTCAAAATTTTATATCGAATGTCCTTATTCAATTTTACATATTTTTAGTAGTGTGTGCTCTTGATAAAAATATACCAAATATATTTCTAGATGGATGCATACAATCTAATGATTTTATTATTCTTGATAAAAAAGCGATGGCCTTGTATGTATTTTTAATACCTTTGCAACAATGGTGCCAAAAAGTGTTAGGCCAAAGAATTGTAATAAAATTGTTGAATTCACTAGCTTGACTTAAAATTATCAACCCAAGGATGTGCTACTTTTATGTCATATTATGGTTTGTATGTGCAAACTACACTAGTACAATTTGAAGTAAATATTTAACACTAGGATGAACATTGTTGCCCTTTTTCTCTAACAATTTTTCTCATGACATTCACTCTGTTTAAGAAAAGTAGAGGATGTTGTCAAAGTCACTACATTGGCTTCTTTAGTGTTTCTCTAACATAGATCTTAGCAAAGAATAAGTGCATGTGTCATAGGATATAAAACATATTCATCATCATGTTACTTAGGTGGATTGCAAGACCTTATTTAGGGATGCCTATTTACTAGGAGCGAATGATACTAATGATAGGAATATGGGAATTAATCTGAATTTAAGGAAGATGGCAAACCTTAGCCTCTTATTATATATTTATTTACCCTCAAAGGCTAGTGGTTTTACACTCTTTCTACCCCAAGTCAAGGGCATCGAGTAGCGGTAATAAGCATGTTTGAAATTGTTTTAGAGATGAGTAAAACAACAATCATAAAACTACCTAATTAACCAAGGATGTCAATGAATGATCACCTTAGAATTTATGATATAGGCTAATATATCGATTATGAAAAAGAAGGCTACAATATAATGAATAGAAAGTGAACATGCATATTTAAATTAGCTAAAAATGATATGCTATAAAGTAAATGAACTTGTTGGAATAACAAATTAAGGTTGTTAAAATATATAATTAAATAATCTAATATTAAAGTGAAATGAAGCAATTGAAATTAATAAAATGAAATGCATGAAAATTATTATAGAAAACAATGAACCACTTACATAAATAATGCATTGTATCATACAATGATAAAACTCACTAAAAACTACTACAAAAACTAATTACGACAATAAGGGCTCCTTGTATAGCCATGAGTGGAACCTAATCAAGGTCTCTAAAGGGCACCTAGAGAACACTACTAAGTACTTGAAATATGGAAACATAAATTCTAGATTTAGAAATCACTTCATTGTAAAAATGTGTACTTAAACAATTCAAATATGTCATTTACAAGGAGAGTTCACAATGCTAAAATTGAAAAGACTAACTTCTAGCCATGATTTAAACAAAAGATTCATAAATTAGTCCTGCAATCAATTCTTTATTGAAGGGAACTTCCTCTAAGATTTGTAGAATTAGGGATCCTTATTTCAAGGATCAAATTCCCTCCTTAATGTAACACCCAAACTTTCATGCCCCACTGATATTGTAATTGTGATTAATTATGTTAATGATGGTTGTATGGGAAAGTGAATGTAAACGAGTTAAAAAAATCAAAATAGTTGTAATTATATTTTAATCACAACTAATAAAGAGGTGGAACATTGTTACATACCATGAGAAGCCATGAGAGTGAGGGAATCCAAAAAAATATATTTTAAGAAGTTTCCTATCTACTTGTTGATGCCTCTAAAATCAGCCTCAACATTGGGGATAACCATCTAGTCCGGGCCTTAGTACAACTCCTTTTCCATTTGGAGTGGTGGCTCCAACTAGATGTTATGGGACCAGTTTCCCAATAATGTATGGTTTGATGAATGAGTGTTTTAAATGTATAACAAAGCTGATAGGTGATTTAATCTATAACTTTGAAAATATACACATATATCTTTATAACCTGGGTAATCTTATAACAATGCGATTTGTGATAATTCCTAGCAGTGAAATAATCATATACATGGTTTACTTATCCATAGGAAGATGCATTTAAATAATGATTACTTTGTTTAAGAAACTAAACAAAGTAATTATAAAAACATATCGCATGACCTACTGGTATTTATTGCTGACATATATCTCTGATATAACAATTCTAAATCGTTCAAAAGTGACTCAATATAGAATTGCTTGAAGCATGTTAATACATCAACAATAGCAAATTAAATGAAATGCTAATTACATAAAGAACAAGACAAAAAGAACAGTGATAGAAATACCGCATGCATTTGAGTCCTGCTATGTAAGTAACATTTTGATTCCACCTTTTTATTCCAGAAATTTCCAGGAGATACAAAAATGCAGATCTTGAAAAAGTTCTTTCACAAAAAATCTGAAACCTTGATCCACATATTATAAAAAAAAATCAAGAAGTGTAGAAGTACAACTTCTCAAGTCTAGTTTTTGTATAAGTTGAGGACCCTTTCTTGAATAACATGAAAGAGTTTATATAATGGAATTAAAACAAATTGTCTACAAAAATCGATGAGAGTTGTTGGAACTGCCACTCATTAAAATTTGGGATTTGAATTCCAAAAATAGTAATGCGATTGCATCTAAAAATATTCTTCGTATCTATTTCTTCTCCTGTATTCGCAACTGAAAAATTGAAAGCATGTTTTGAATTTCCGGAGGGTGACTCATCTTGGAGTGTAGTTGTCCCGTGTACGTGGTGTCTAAAAGCTCGAGGATCATGCGATCAACAGCATCGGTAAGGCATTTGATGGTCATCTGTTGGCTGTGCGGCTTGACCAAAAAGGACCAGTATGCATCCCAGTTAAGGCTTTGTATTCTGTTAAGTTGTTCATCTTTGGTAGCCAAATCCTGCTTCCATTGATTTTCTAACACTTTTGCTTTTGGAATCTTACCTGGGGAACAATTGGAAATTAAATTGGCTCCATATAAACCATCATTTATCATTTCAATCACATTATTCATTGTAGACCTAGCCCTAGAGGTAGCCCTTTATGCCTTTATCAGCTATGTTTCCCACTCCGAAAATAATATTTCTTTATGCGACTCTTGAATTTTCTGTAGGTTAGCAGCTATTCCTTCTACTGTGCTTTTCCAGGAGAGGTAATTTGTGACCTTCTCATCTGCATCCTCAAATTCTAATCTAGTATTAACTGCTTGATCAATCAATGATGTAGTTATGATGCATAATGGGTCGATAAAAGATATTTTATGGCAAAGTAGATTGAGTTGTTGAGATAAGGCTTTATTTACTTCTAGGGCTTCCTTCTTAAATTCTTTAACCTTGGGATAATCTCTGAACTGTTCTATACATAGTTGTAACTGTGTGATTGGCTCCTCTTTAGTCTTGATTTCTTGTTGATGTGTTAATTTAAGTTGTTCAAGCTTTTGAGACAACTGTTGTTATTTTTGGATGGCATGCTGGTCGATCTTCTGTTTCTCCAAGTTTAATTGTTCCTCAAGCTACTCATTCTTTTGTTTTTCTTCTGTCAATTGTTCTTCAAGCCGATTAATTTTCTGTTGTTGTACTTCTTCCTGTTCCTCAAGCTGATTAATCCTTTGATCCTTTCCTTGAACAATTAGTTAACCTCAGTTGCCTTATCAATTGTGGCGGTTGTGTATGCCCCTGCAAATTGAGATAACTTAGTCAAATCCTCAGAAGGATTGACTTCTGAATCCTTCCATAAAACATTCATAAATTCAGATTGAGGAATTGTGGAAGATGTCTGGTCTATTTTCCTCTTTTTTCTTTGTCTTTTGACTACAACCCTGTGTTTTGGACTGTAAAATACATCCAATGGTGGTATTTCCTCAATATTCAATATAATTTCTCCTGAAGGGTTTTCAGGAATTATTTCAATCTCTTTCTGAGCTATGTCTTTATTGGGTGTTACTTCAATTGCACTATCAGGAATAGTGGGTCGTTGAGTCGCGGGCAATGCTGACGTGGTAACGTTTTGGGGTTGCTCTAGCTTTTTATTTTGTTGGGTCTAAAATGCGGATGCAAATTAGAGTTTAATTTAATGTCAACTCGGGAAGGTAAAATTAGAAGTGCTTATCTAAAATATATAGATCTAGAAAGATTCCTAATTTTTCCAAGATCTTAAAGTCCCCTTACAAGAACATATTCATTAAGATCTCTTTCAATAACTAATCAA